>JALPQI010012641.1:0-42615 GCA_025490895.1 Thaumatotibia leucotreta | reverse complement strand
AATGTCGTTTTTGCAATAAAATCATTTTTCACGGTTTTTGAGTTGTGTCGCTTTTGTATTTAATGGACGATATGTTCTCGTCCAGTTAGACAGTTTTTCGAGATTATCCCGTTCATCCGGGGGAAAAGGTTTAGAGACAAAACCTTCACTATTCAATAGTAGTACTAAAATAGTTTCTTTGAGTATAAAATATTTGACTTAATAAATCAGAATAAAAAAAAACTATTTTACGAGAGGTATTTTTTTAAATTTTTTCCACAATTTTTAATTTTGTAAATAATCAATGAATGTAAAGAACGCCATTAATATTAAAGACGACATGGTACACCTGATGCACTGCGAATTTTGCGTCAAGCTTATAAGCGCGGAATTACGGTGGTGAACGAAAATATAATTTAGACACTGGTTTGTTAAAATCGATTTATTAAACAACAAAAGCGTACTTCAGATTGTTGTGTCTCTTGAAATGTAGTACATTAACCATGACTAACGTTCATACAATTTATCATTAGCATAATGTGATCATTTTTAAAATATTCAAAAATTTGTAAAAATTGTTTCGAACTAGACGAACTCCACTGCATCGGGGCTCGTATACAACGTGCCTTCCCGGGGAAATTTTATATAGATACCGGACTTCCCTTGTCCTTAATTTTTGCATTTTAAGTTTGTGGCTGGATGGGCTAAAGCCCACCTTTTCGAACACTTAGTGGTACTTTTGCATAACTTCATACTATGTAATGTACTAAAATAGTTGATAAGGGTAAAAATGTATGCCCTTGTTGTACACTCTGCTTTCCACTTCGATTGCGGGGAAATTATATTTTTCACGGCAATATACACCACGAAAGTGTCATAAAGCGAAAGACCATATATAACGAAATCTCGCCCACTAACTTCTGTAATCTTGTTTATAGATATATTTGTTTACCAATATAACTATAAAAATCCAAGACAATTAAACCAATCTGTCGTTTAATTTTCATTAATTGTACCATTATTCATTCACTTCAAATTGTCGTAGCCAAGTAACCTTCCATTGCTTGAATGAACCATAAATAATAGGATTAACTTTCTTTCAATAAGAGATTAAGCAGGTAGCCCTTCGCATTCCCGCCTACTGGGTCAAACCGGCCACAGAGAAACAAACGTCAGACGTAAAGTAACGTCAGGTCAGTCAGACCCGATGTAGCCGCGAGACCGCGCGCACGCCTCTCACAGCAATGATCTATATTTGTGTTATGTTCCACCACCCGCGGAGACAGCGTTTATAATAACCTAATAATAACACTATTAATCATCAGATCAGTGAGTGTTCTTGTGTGAAAGTGGAGTGTAGTGCTGTGATTTCGGATTTCCTAACCGACTTAGAGGTATGTGTGCATTTACTTAAAAGCTATTAAATGTTGTAAATATTGGAGAAAGTCGATTAACTTTTATATTGCGTCAATTCAATGCAGTTATTGATGGAATATACCTAATTGAAGCACTTAGATATATGTTTATTGTGTTCGCTGCGCTTAATTGATTCTGAAGTTCTTACTGTGCATCAAAATTGATTGCTCCGGCTACCTATGTACCTATACAACCGGACAGAGAATTTTATATGTATGTACTTAGGTACGATATGTTGTCAATAGAGTCAAGCATACATGATGCATAGGTAGGTATATCCCTACATAACTATGCATTTACCTACGGGTTTACAGCTGATGATATTTTTTAAAATTATAGGTTCGTTTTTGTGTGCATTGTTTATGTTGGTTGTGACTTGTGATGCACAAAAAAGAATATTTTCTAAATTACTGTTTCCTTTTCTATGAATAGGATGCATAAATTCATAACAAATGTTTTATGTTATTTGTTAGCATTCACAGCAATATGATGACTATTGACGAAGTAGGTAAACATTGGCTTTGTAGATAAAACAATAGTCACCGGGGACTTTGGATCTGTTCCCCACATGACAAATTCATTAACTAACATTCTTATTGTACCTATATGTATAATTTACCTTAACTCGTGTTACCTACATCAACCTAATTTTACTTAAAACGGTAATTAATGCGATTGCTGAATGAATCTTGACAGATCTGCGGCCTATTTCTCAAAAGCTTGTAACTTGTAATACAAGTGGAAATCCTTATTTAATTAAAGGTGTTTAAAAAGAGACTACCACTTGTAATACAAGTAACAAGTTTTGCGAAACGGGCCTCTGATTGTTAATGTCAATTTCATCCCTTTTCCAACAACCACATTCAAGCAAAACTAAAATTTCAATTTCAATTGACGAAAATTGGTTGGTTGTTGTCAAATTAATGACAATCATCTAAAAGATAATTCTGATAATCTATTGTCTTTTTGCTCAAAAATACTTATACCGGATTCGTGTTGACATTTAATTAGGTAAACATAAAATTTTATTAAGATAAACTTCACTTTGATCATCACATCATCTTTATAATCGGGGCTATTTACATGCCTATTTAGCCTGAGAATTATTTAATAGGTATATTCTTAGACATAGTTACATCCAAAGCAAAGCCATATGCAAGTTCCATATGCAAAGTTCGTCGATATTCAATTCCTACAGTCAAATGAAAACAATCATCAATCAATATTACTGTAAAATATTTCCCAACGTCCTTACATCGGTGTAACAAGAACGCCGAGACGTATTTATGAAGATTATTTCGACACACTTGGCTGACTCAATTTCCAATAGTGTTTCCATGCTCAGAAGCACGTTATATTATATTAGGCGTATTTGCTGATAGTTTATATGTTTACGTATCATTATTGATTTCACGGAGCACCAAATGAGCTGTATTATTTATCTGACAGCGGTCGATTAAACTCACGCGATTCCTCGTTTCAAATCACCTCGTGCTGCTGAACTTGCTGCGAGATTTTTAATATTTCGTCTAGACGCGACGCTTGTTAAACCATAACACTGGTGATGTAATTTTGCATTTCATATTCATAAATTTTACTGCTTTGAATGGACATCTGTACTTTTACTTTACAATAAACATGTTATTTTATTCGGATCACTCAGATTTGTCGTTAGTAGACATTGCAATGTTAGGTTTTGGGTTGAATTGTAAACTTATATCTGTTTTTTTGCCAAAGTACCTTGCCTTCACAATAAGCTTTTATCAATTATTTATAAAATTGTAGTTCCAGCTAAAAATAGAAGCTGGATCCGTTTTGTTTTGATTACCAGTAATACTTCTGGTTTTTCATCTAGCCAAAAACACTTCTGATTTAAATACGAGTATAGGTATCGGCCATTTCGGCCTATCTTTAGTATCTTCTTTGATAATCTGTACTTCACAAACTTAACGATTAACTACAAGATGTGCAACAACTTGTTGCGATCCAGATGCTTCTCTTAACGATTCTAATTAAAATCCTCAATAATAAAGCAGCAAAACTGCACAAAAACCCGCGATCTACGTCACGCGGCGTGGTTGCATCTGCCGGCCCGAGTTACTTCATATTATTAACAGTAGTAATTGCAGGCAGTGGCGCGGCTAGCTGACCTTAATAGCGCGTTGCACATGTAGTTGCAGCTTCGTGTTCGATTTAGACATTTAGAAGAAGCATATAATCACTGGAGGATACACGTAGAACAAAAATTATCCGTTTAAGTTCCATTTTTTTTTCTACGCCGTTTCTTTGGAGTAGCCTTGTTCTTAAAATTTTACAGCCAAGCTCCAGAATTGTTAAGTTTTCTGCTGGAAATCACGCAATGTCTAAGTTTTTATTTTATATTCGATACTTTAACTATGTTCTGTTGCTGCAGAGTCTATTCTAACTCATCTTTTAGTTTGAGAATAATAAGTAGATAGTATTGGATTCACTTTTTTGCTATACTGATAATAACTTCCGGAATGGGTAGGTTCGAAAATGGACAAAATAACGAAGAGATTACTAATGTTTTTCGCTGAAAACGGCCCAGTTAGTTACCCAACAGGAATATTGTATCTTCCTTATCAAGTTATGACTCACTCTGCCTCAAAATTTAACATAGCATCTGGTTGTCAAACTGTGTTTATAATTTGTTTGACCGTTTTACATAATATATTTGCTTCAGTGGCCAAAAGATGTGTCAGTACAGTAGCACGACTACATCTAGTCATCATTTGGAACTGCACTGGTGTTGCGATTGCAGAATTGCGATTTCAGCATTACCTACATAATTCCTTGCATATTTTACTTGTTTATCTGTCGCTCTATATTTAACTGCAGTTTAATTTATATAATATATGAGCCAATTATCTATCTTTATAATATGATGATATAAGTAGGTATATCGTTAAAGGGTAAAACGACGAATTGTTTTGATATTTTGCAAGTTATTAAGAGTAATTATTTTGGTTGTAATAGTTTGTTTTATTTCCGAATAAAATGGTTTCTAACATACTGTTCCCAAAACATTTAAGTAATCGTGAAGCAGTTAAACAAGGCACTGCAGGATCTGTCCCATTGTCTTGAACACAATACTGACAATACCCATTATGCCAGTCGTCCGCTTATTTGTCCGCCGGCCTTGGGGTTCCCTTCCTTTTACAAACCCATTAGAAGGATTACCAAGGATTATATTATACCTGATTTATATTACCTGTTACAGTATCGCTTTCCCTCGCTAATGAGATTGGGTATTTACACGTTCTTCCTAAATATTGCTATATAGGCTTTTGTTAAAAATTGGATTTTTCCGTAAATTCCTTTGAACCTGGTAAAATCTATAATGATTCAAACTGGTGTTTCCAGTATGTGCGTAATAGGTAAATAGGCGTGTTTGCAAAAGGCAACGGCTATGTTTAAATATGCTCTTTACTAATATTTTCAAACATATCCTTATTATACGTTCGTGAATATAAACTGGTCATTGTGTGGGGAGTATATAGAGGTACGAGTAGGAGGGGCTCCCATGCCATATTATAATACTTACAAGTACAACAAACTTTCATTTAGTCTATAGATTACCTAATAGGTACTTACTACTTTTCCCGGAAATGTCTATGCAATAAAACACAATGCCAAGTATACTCTATTACGCATGTTGTAGTAAAACCAAAATGACAGGTATTTTTAATATAGTTCATGTCTAAGAAACAAGTACTTTCACTTTAAACCATATCTAACCATGAGTCCTCCTTTAGCACTAAAAATATGTAATTGTAAACCTTTAGGTACCTATTTTATTTTTGTTTATATACATTGATGAAAATTCAAGGTTCAATTTCCGATAGCGATTAGCCGATAACTCATATCTTTTACTTACCTACATGTACCTCTTTTATTTACATTTAGCAGATGAAATTACAGATTGTGTAGGTAGAGGCCACTCATTCATTTGTCCATTCGTGAGCCATATCTATTGATGGATCGAGAATCTTTCTTTTGGGAAAATTTCCATTTGGGAATATTCCCTATACCTACTGTGTTCGGATAAGTTATTAGGAACGGCCCGTCACTAACCATATACAGGATGTAAGTCTAATACGGGTGAAGCTCTTAACGGGTGTTAGTTTACGACATAATAAGTACATTCAAATAACTTTTACTTAAAATTAGAGCAACAAAATTTTCCATACAAAATAATTCGGCGCGCAATGTAGAGCAACATACGCGAGTTAAGCACTCGATGACAGCTAATTTCAAAAGCAGATGACATAACTGCCATATCAACAATAACAAATGTTCGTACCTACATTGCTGCTCCGATAATCTTAAAAAAATTCTGTGTAGTCATAATTAAGAGTAACTTTAAATAAAGCTTGTAATAGTTGTAATCCATGATCACACTAATGAATCCCATGCCTGGTTTAATTGATCGCCCGTATTAGACTTACACACTGTATTATCTCAACGATAATACTATGACAGTTTACTTGCACTTATAAAGTACCAGTGTAGCTAACACCTGGCTACCGGTAGGTCTCCTTAATAGTAAGACAATGGTGACAATGCGCCAGCGCAGCGGTATAAGGAACTCGCCCCTGGCGTGTTGACTTTTACGAAGGTGACTTGACGAGCCTCTTCTATGTTAATCGTATTGACTGTGGTAGTTTGGGACTTCCTCTCTTTGTATTCAAACGTTAACATTGTGACTTCACTAGCCTTTGAAAATTTTCAATAATAAATTTTATTGATCGATAAAATGTATTATTGATCAATAAAATGTATATCGTTTCCTTAGATTCTTAAAACTTTTGGTGATAGTTTTACTTAGTCTTTTCTAAAAACGTCAGGAACTAGATTTATCCTTGACTTCAAATGGGCAAAATTTAGAAATTAAAATTGTTAAATATGCTTCTTTTATGATCAATGAGATTTATTTGTAAATTTGTTGCCTCAGCAAATGCTGGATAAACATTAAAGCAGCAGGTACGTGAAATATTAGAAAATAATGATCCCTGGATTCAACTTGACATCTTTCTTTTTAGGTACGAGTAGCGTACCAGAAATATTGAGCCACATGCCACACAGTTTTGGTATAAAATTATTTTATATGACATTGACGAGAGCCTGTTATAATAAAATTATGTTGACATATGGCCAGATAAACAGAATGAAAGTTTAAGTATTACAAACACGAGGGCTAATTTAGTACCATCCCTGGCTCAGTAATGAATATTTACATTTCATAGCCAGCCATAAACAAGTTAGACGTTTCGTAATTTGCGGTTCAGTAATTTCCTGTCTCCCTTTGACCTTAACGACGTGGTTAAACCAGTTAGAGATAGCATAATCGTGATGTTACTTTCATTTAAAATAAATTATCTTATCTCTTTTCAAATAGTGTCCATTATCAGTTCACAGAATTAGTCTCGCTGGTTATGTTGAAACTGAATGATAGATACTGCTTTCAAACAATGGGTGGCACTTCAACATGTATCGGTTATAGAAGGATTAAAGGTGTGTAATAATATGATCAAATCATTTCTTGTTTAAAAGCCTACGTCATTAATGTAATTGGTATTAGTTCGTGAGCCCTCAGCCCTTGGTTGTTATGATTTGTGATCGATGACGATACATTGACATTGGGTTGGACTCTGGTACTTATATTCCCTTGTAAGGTACCTCACGCTTTAAACGGATACGTACCTGCCTAAAGCCAATTTCATAGAACATTCTGAAGACGAAATGCACTCTACGCGCTACACAGTGGTGCTGATTTGCCATTTTGTTGCGAAAATGGGATAGTTGACTGACGAGCTGAGACCATACGAGCAACGCTCTCAGCAGCCGGGCCATCAGTCACTATGAGCGAAATCCGTAAGGAAAAGGTGATATGACTTTAAGTATACGCCAATGACCAAGTTGACCTTATACATATACAAACTGCTGTATCGTCTATTTGAATAATTTGACTGGTATTTTTCTCCGTGCGGTGACGGAGTAAGAATACAAAAATCACCGCCCCTCTCTTCCCGTGGGTGTCGTAGGAGTCGACTAAGGGTAATACTGAGTAACCAGCTTCTCAGCCGGTGGTAGGGTATTTTTACTAGTACCCGCCTGGTTGGCTACCACCGTACATTCGGTGTAAACGCCCGTGAAATGACTTACCTTCGTGTTTGCCGTGTTTCGGGGTCAGCCGGTGTATTTACCAGCATCTAGCGGGCCAGCAAGGCGGTGGCAACTAACAGGTTACTGATTGTCTCCTGTTCGTTGCCGCCGCGATTTGGGTTCTACTTTTCACTTACGATCAGGTGGAGTGGAGCCACTTTGTTGTGCCAACGTTATTTTTATTGGATCGGCAACGCGCATGTGACACCCTGAGGTTACAGGCGCCCATAGGCTACGGTGACTGCTTTCCATCAGGCGGGCCGTATGCTTGTTTGCCACCGACGTGGTATAAAAAAAAAAAATATTTTGAATCTGCTCATTGGTTGTTCATGCCCAAAAATTTTAAGAAACTACTTTACAAAGAGTGTGCAGGACTGTTTGGCTGTCTCTGTAGACTGAAGGTGTACACGATTTTTTGTCTTTTTGTGAATGTCTCAACTCAACGCAAGAACGCGGTAAAAGGATATTCCGATTCGCATTCCTCACCAAGGCTAACAAGACGCATGCTGATCAAAAATGCTTTTTATTTGCTCATTTTGTCATTCCAATATTTATATACTTTACTTAATTGGTCCTTTCAAAACAACTTAGTTTATATCGGTATTGAACCAATATGCTTGTTTTTTAGTGCCAAGGGTACATTTCCACTTTCGATCGACCTAAATTTGTGACCTTTACTAAATTTGTAAATTCATCTTTAGTTTTTAGTTGACCTTAAATGTCTACGCTTTCGTTCTTTTTTACAATAAAACTCCCCAGGGTGCCTATTAGTCCGTTTCTTTAGAAATTTTATTAATGTCTATGCTTGTAAAAGAAGTAAGATATTCGAAGTTTGCAGCATATCCCACAGTACGGCCGTTGGTCTTGGTGAGATGGACATTTTCTTAATGCGTGTGTTTGTTCCATACATTATTTAATTATGTTTATATCAAGTGAAAGTAGTGAATTGACAGTAGAATTTACATATTGGAAGTTCGAAGTTGACGGGTTAGGGCCCTTTGTATGTTATGGTATTCTCCAAATCGGAGAAATTTCTACGATTACGTCATCACTTTTTATTTGCATTATTGTTGCACAATTTATAAGAGACAGATCCAAAAATTCAGTTCTGTAAACTAAAGATTTTACCTACTATACATTATTGACTATAGAATTTTTCATATCATACATTACTTGGCTATGTGTCATTGTTACAGTATGAGCACCACACATTCCCTTCAGTATAAAACACAATCCTTCTGTTATGTGCAAGCCGTACAAGCATAGGGAAGTTAGAATTATCTAGCTCTATAATTGTCCTACCACTTACGTACTTACACAGGTTGCGTATGTGTTCTAGGTATGAAAGACGTAATGTCATTGTTTTCACAAGATTACCGTAATGTTTCAAGAATCTAGAAAGATTTCAATCCTAATTGCAACAATTACATTTTCTTCCAACAACCCATTTCCTATTGTAACATCATCATTATATTTGGATTCACAAGTCACGATTCTTAATATTTATTACTCGCCTTATACTTCTTTAAATTGATGCTAAACATATGAATTAAATGATATTAGTGTAAGAGCATCAAAATTACATAGTCTGTGCGTTTAGCTGTCGATCGTGGTCAGAAAATGATATAATATTAATATTACTTATATTAGTTTGTTTATGAGGTCTCTCAATTGAGGTATTAGTGTTATTTGTGTTTACAATGCTTCCTTTCATTTCTTTGGAACGGTTCATTTGTTTTCACTTTCGGGTACCTAGTTTATTAAGTCTCGTTTATCTGATTGAATCTTGTCATCCTAATCAAGATCGTTTTCAATAGTGGTCGCATTAATTATAGTTTCTGCGACGTTAACAAGCATCTGCCCAGTATTTTCGATATAGGTTCTGATTTTGCTTTAATCATATAGAGTTACTTAATTACATTTTCTTTAAACGCCATGTAAAAATATTTAAAAAATGTACGTCATTGTTCGCAATAATATCGACATGACTCCCAAGTTGATTAAATGAATAATAAAATGAATAATTTCTTACAATTTGATTTTGAAGCTTTAAGTGCATATTTGAAAAGGTTTTCATAGTTACCGGTGTCAAATAGGTATTTTTTTGAGAATGATTAATTTATTCAATCAACTTTAGAGTCATGTCCATATTATTGCGAACAATGGCGCACTTTTTTTCCGATCTCTGCTTATAAATTATATAAGACTGTTAAATCCTTCCTGGGGACTAAGGGAAACCAGTTTGTTTCTATCGTCGATAATGATAAAAATATTTACCCATAACTACACGTGGAATTTTCAATTTTAATTTTACGGTGTAACAAACAATGAACTCAGATCGGTATTGAGTTCGTTTTGATATCTGTCCTTAGTTAACTATAGAACAGATATCAAAACGAAGTGTCGAAATTGAAGCTCTCCTTTATTGCATTGTGTTATTAATTTTGTGATAATTGTGATGTCCTTTAAAAACTAGACAATCGTTGAACTACCATTAGTAACACTCGTATATGTACAGTCGACGTCAAAACGATTTAAGTGCGAAATATATGTTTGCCTACGCAGAATATAGTCTTGATATAAAGGTCGTGTCAACATATTTTTGGCACTTGAACCGTAACTATATATTTGACGTCGATTGTACCTACGTACTTTCCAGTAAGTCAAGGTGTGTTATACTCTAATATTCGCACTAACCGACACTTATGGCCGCCTCACGACTGTTTGCTCCGTAATTAGGGTCATTTCTACTGCTGTACTGTCAAACAGCTTATATTATGTTGTTAGTAATTCCAAACACAACCATTGGCATACTAAGTGGTAATTCTCTCCTCACTGCCATAAAGAGTCGTACACAAAAGAAATATTTGCATGCGCAAGGAGTTTTCCGTTTTGTTTTTTGCGTTTATAAATAGGTAGTAGCGGAGTGTGAAAGTGATTGTTTAAGTGTAACCATAAAAAATGATTTTTCCAACAATAAACAACACATATTTACAATATTTATCACTAATAAATGGGTCAAAATTCTTTTCGTTCTCTCATTTTGTGTCCCTAAAAAACGTGACGCAGTGGTGATTTTTGTATGAGATGTTTTATTTTCAATTTGTGATGTATGAATTAAAATTTAGCTTGAAAAAGAAATACAAGTGCACTGGATTTTTTTAATATACTGAGTCGAAACAGCAACTAAAAGCGTGACAGAGTGGTAAGAAACAAGACAACGAAAATAATTTTGACCTGAATATATACACCGTGTTTTTATTGATTTCCGTTAAATAGGACAGGTTATTTGGGACATTAATAGAAGTTGCCTAGTATATCGGCTTTTGTTTAATTCGTAAAAAAATTTTTTTTCGTTTTCATACATAATAATTGAAATAGCAAGTGTGAGATAATCTTAAGAATAAGATCTCAGGTGACTGACGGCACATGTCAAAATAAGTTTCATTAGGATGTAATAAAGGTTGCAATACACTTGTTCAGTCATTAAACTTATTTTTTTAATAACTCAATTAACAGTAAGAGTTAAGGTACTAGTTTCTTAGACAAATTGATTATTTTTGGACTAAATAAGCTTCCCTTTAATTTAACGGAAATCAATAAAAATACGGTGTATATGTACAGTCAAGTGCAAAAATAAGTATCGAAAGAATCCGTTCATAAATATGTTACGACGTTCTTATTACACAGAATTAGAGTGCACTGGGACATATTTTTGAACGTTTTTGTATACCCCTTATTTTGTCTTCGACTGTATGTATAATCAGTCCATAAAGAATATAGAATTGTCTATATTTTAAATATGTACCTACATGCCATGAAACTCCACGTCTTCTAATTTATTTTACCCAAAAATCGTAAATTTCGAGCTTTTATCGTTCCAGCAATCTCTTCATTAGACGTCAGTTGACAGAGATAAATGCTTGAAAGGAAATATATGATTTTTGAAGTTCGCGGTAAGCCTTTTGACTCTTCCGACCTCTTCCAACTTCGAACATTGTCTCATCGAATCTAAATCATTAACCGCTTCAATTAACCCGTTGGATTAATCCCGTGGACTGCTGACAAATTACATCAAGTAAAGATCTTCAGTCTAACGGCCACTCCCGTTATGTACTGTTACGGATTGACCAAGCTTCACTTTACACGTTCACGTACCAAGAACTAGTGAAATCGCAAAACTTCCAGCATTTGTCACTGTCACTCCAATGAAGGCATCATTGGGGTGTCGGAGACAGACGCTCAAAAACCGTTTCCGAAGTTCACAATAAGCCTTCGAGGTTTTCGACCGAAGTTGGGACCTACCAATAATAACCCTGAAGGCTTGTCACATTCTGATTCCACAGTCCTTACCGCGAACTCAGAAGTTCCCGAAATTTGCGAACTTCGGAGTTCGCGGTAAGGTGCATTTAGACCAAACAAGCATTCGCTCATTGTATCTCCCACTCTACGAAATTCGTTACACAAAACTTGATTCGTCGAAATTCGTTGATTTCGTAAAGTGGGGGATAGAATGAGCGAATGCTCGTTTGGTCTAAATGCACCTGTAGGCCAACCGTATCATTCTTTAAATTTAGAAGTGTCGTCTTTTTCTGGTCTGTCTTTGTGGACAGGCGAAAGCAATTAGCCATACCATACTGCCTTTGGTCTTTTGTTGGCTAAATGGGTTTGTGTGCCAGTTCGTAGGTTTTCTCCTATTGATTGATTTTATTTTCGAGACTTTGTCGTCGAGTTTCTTGTTTACGAGTATGTCCGATTGTCCGTGCTGTATGCTTGGTGTTATCATGGTTTATGACGAACATAAAACGTCTTTACTGAAATAAATGTAGGCAAATGTTTTTTTTCTGAGGATTAATAAATTTATACCCTGTGTTTACAATCTCTGGCAGTAAAAAAGGCGTAAAATTAAAATTTTCGATATGCAGCCAACAGTGAACGGATATTTTTTTTATTTGTCGCCTTTTTCAACTGGCTAAGTAATTGGCTGCCGCCGCGAGTTACCGTTTTCCTATTTTGTTCCCAACTTTTTTAATAACATATAATATAATATTATTGTTTCTTAATTTCTAGTTGTATTATTAGTTCTAGTATATTCTTGTGTGCAGTATATTTCCTTAAAAATAAGTTATCAGTTAAATCATCCGCCTTCCGATTGCCTTTCGGAAGTGTATTGTATAGCCGTATAGCGTCGGGGTTAAACTCGTTAGTTTTACGATGTTAATTATGTAATTGCTTAGTTTGATGAACAAATATAAAACCTTGATTGTGTTTTAGAGGATTTCCTAGAGCAGCATATTTGTTGTTTATTTTATGAGTTTGTTCATCGAATCCATCATTATTAAGAGGCTTTTATCTCCACAACTTGTGGGTAAGATATTATTTTGCCGTGTGGTGACGGCAGTAAGAATACATTGTCACCACCCTAACTCCTCCTTCGGGTGTCGTAAGAGTTGACTAAGGGATTGAAGTGTCACTGACCATTATTTGACAAAATATTGATGATCGGCAGCAGCGTCATCACAGTGGACACTTTACTGCGATCGCCAATACGCTTGCCCAGCGTGGCGATTATGGGCATTTACCTCCTAATACGTCTATACGCATAGTTAATAGGAGAGGCCTACGTCCAGCAGTGGACTATCATAGGCTGATGATGATGATGATGAAGATATTATTAATTTATGGCATATTGATCTATTGCGACCACGGGTGTAACGTCATGCCCGAAACGTCAGGATATAATTAAACGTAAGTTTACGCGATTAAGACCCGTTTGTCTGTAAAATATGAGTGATAATCGTGAAAGTTTAAATCAATATATTGATCTGCCCGTCCAATGAGATTGGTGCAACCCTAAACACATGCACTTGATTCTAGAATACCCAATTATTAACCATTTAGTAACTTAACTCTCCCATACAAATTATCAGTTATCACACATCCAAAATGTATGGAATAGTTTATCTGCGGCTGAGGCTTGCCGGTGAAAACAGTGTGTTTCAGTAACTGATAGCCGGTACAAGTAGTGTAGGGCTATATCTATCGCACCAACGTTAGATAAATAAGCTACATACCACAAAATCAAACAAATATAAGTCGGTCACTCAAGTGTGTCGAAGCCATTACAATCATTACATATTGTAAGATGTAATGTTTTGCTTTCTGTCACGTACCGGACTTTCTAGAGTTCTGCATGAGCCTAAACGCGGGCGCCCATTCCGCGCAGTGCCGGGCGGAAATCGGCGCACGCGCATGCCACAGAGTACACAAATTCACAGATGTGCCACTCTGTTGTTTTTGAATCACAGCTATTACATCGCAGTCATGACAAAGTCGACAGAGGAACTCAGCACGATGCTCGATATGCTCAACCCAGTTTCTCAAAGGGTGGGCTTGCAAATCAACATCTCATCATATCAGTCGAAAGACGTCCACTGTTGAACATAGGCCTCCCCCAAATATTGCCACAATGACCGGTCCCACCCGAATCCAGCGGACTCCTGCGACCTTTACTAGGTCATCAGTCCACCTTATGTGGACTTACTCCTGCTTCACCTTGCGGTACGTGGCCGCCACTCGAGAACCTGCCCCAACTGCCATCGCTAAAATCAACATGCATAAGACGAATCTATTGTTAAATGCCAATGTTGTACCCAACCCACCTCAGTGTATAGGAAACTTCGACGACGGGGACGTATTATGGCTGAAATTATGATGAAGGATTCATTACATCTAGTATGTTAGTTTAATCAACTCTTAATGTATACTTAATTTTATGAAAGAGTCCTTATCCGTATAAAATACCGATACGTTTTCTTGTACTGTGTACCTTGGTGATAAACTGATAACTGATAAAATAAAAAAGTTAATGTAAAATCATACCTACCTTGAGTAATGCGTTTGTAAGTATAGATTTTACTGTAGTTATTAATAAGATCAGATGGATAATGCCTACATTACGATGTGGTTAGGGTTTGGTAGTTTTTTTGAGTGAACAGTCTGTACCAGCGTCCTCTGTGTTCGTTTTGTTGTGCAACGGTGTTACATTTATAAACACTGGACACATTGTTACGATATTTGTATAATGTTTATTTTATTAGGTATTACGTGTAGCATCGTAGTGTATTATTTCATTATAAGAAAACAGACGTCTGGAGTGGCTAAACTTTCTTTGTTGTGTAAGCTGTAACTTCCGTATTGACAAAGTTTATTTTAGTAACAATATTGTATTTAAAATTAAACCGAATTTAAAGATATACATTTTAAGTACTATTAAACTTTATTATATCCATATATGTATTGAAGCTACTATTGAATATAGTATAGATACGTATTAGGGATGCCTTAAAAAAATATAAAAAGTGGGTCGAAGACTATGTTCAGTCTAAGACAAAATAAGGGGCATACGAAAACGTTCAAAAATATGTCCCAGTGCACTCTAATTCTGTGTAATAAGAACGTCGTAACATATTTATGAACGGATTCTTTCGATACTTATTTTTGCACTTGACTGTTCATTGTGACGTACATTGCCAAATTAAGGGTTAAATTCACAGCTTAATAACATTAAAATTGGCAAAACTTTGAATTTTTGATGGTTATGGGGCCCTATCAAGGTGGGTCACACACTAATCATGACAGTATAGCTTGCAGGATACTTTCTTCTTGCAAACTATCCCACTGTTGTCCCTAGGGTGATGTGACAGAAAAACAACAAAGAAATCTTGGCTAGTCTGTGGCAATGAGTAAGCCCATTTCAAATAATAAAAAAAAGTGACTCCTAGTAATCAAAATTATATCCCATCTTCAAACTGTCAAGCAGCGACGTCCCAGTGAAAGCCGATCACGACTCCGAGCTCTGACCTCACTTGCACTCTTGCGCACACGCGTTGGTCTCACGTGCATCCTAAAGGCATCTTTATGGTTACATTCTTGGGAAATTGGGCTAGGCTGGGGCTCTATCTTGTAATTATAGGTATGCAGTTTTAGGCCATGGGCTATGGTAGCTACCTAACAGGTGATATTGGTATGTTAGCAATTCGGTAAAATACCCCTGTGAAATTTGCTTTTATCTTTACTTAAAGGTTAGGTAAATTATGAACAGATATCGGACAAATATGCGTCATTGTTCGCAATTATATGGACATGACACCAAAGTTGATTAAATTAATAATTAAACGAATAAATTCTTGTAATTTGAATATTTTGAAGCTACAAGGTGACTGGTTTACAAAGGTTTTCATAGTTACCGATGTCATAGGTAATTTTCTGTAAATAATTAAACGATTAATTATTCAATCAACTTTGGAGGCATGTCCATATTATTGCGAACAATGACGCAAATTTTTCTGATCTCTGATTATGAAAAATACTTTCTTAATGCCTCCTGCACATTATAAAGAACGTTCGTGTCAAACTGAGTGTGTAGTCCTAAAACACTGTAAAATATTTTTTTACGTTTCTAACTGATATACTACTTCGAAACTTTTCAATTAGATACGAGTAGGGTAGTAATTAGTTGAGTTGAGTACCTATTTTATTATTAATGTTAATGTTTCTAAAGAAATCATAAAACAGTCCACGGAATAATCCTGACAATTTCGTTGCTTAGCTGCGAAGTAATTAAATCGTCAAAGGTGTGTCTTTAAGTGTATTTTACGAGCGATCGACTAAAATGAGGGAAAATATTCAAATCACGCTTTAGCGTTCATTAAAAAGCAGCTCATTTGCCATTTATGAATAATCTTCTGATGTAATAAATCTATCTACCGAGGTTTGAAAGTTTATATTCAATTAATCAAGCTTATCAAAACATAACATTCGAATATTATGTATGGCATGCTCTAACATGTTAAGTACCAAAAAAATCGCACCTTTTCATATTATACATAGTAAGGAATAACATTAATAATTTGTTTTCGACATTTATCTCTTACGCAGCATGTGTGTTATTATTGAAATTCTCTTGAAAGTCGTAAAATATCACTAAAACAATAACAATAGTACTGGGTAGTTCTCAAATAATTTGACAAATGTATCACGTCTATAATCAAAAGATAAGGGTTCCTGGGAATTCAATTACTTTTATACTTATTTGTAATGTATCGAGCTTTCTGTTCCTATGTAAAAAAAAATAAGCGGCGACTTATAGATATCGTTAACCATGTTGGCTGTGACTGCGAGGTCACTAAACTATTATAAGAAATACCCTACTCTATTGTTATTAGTTATTAAAAGGACTGGAATTTTCCAAACACCAATTTTGCAATCCCTATAAAAAGCACTAACATAATGTGGTACTTACATGCTGTATCGTAATCGCGATCTCGTGGGAACGACGGAGACAATACTACCTGCAATCCCAACGTCAGTCTGTCCGTTACTGTGGAAACTTATCTATCAACCAAAGAACGCGTACTTTCGCTCTGCAATCAACCACGATCTGCTCCACACGTAAAGTGGGTTTATTGGCGGCAATTATCTTTCAACAATCACATTTTATAATAATGAGCCATTTCACCTCATTCAACACTACAGTAAGGGGAGTCTCAATTACTTAAATGCTCTTTTTAATTGTTACAGATGGCGTAGAAAAGCAGTCAGAGACATCCATCACAAATGTTATTAAACGGTCTAATGGAAGGCGAACCTTTAGCCAAGAACAACTTGATATCGTCAATCAAGCTCAAAGACGAAAAAGAAAGCAGAACCATCAGTGCCTTGATGAACTTCATCCTGCCCGACGCAAATATGGCGATAAAGGATAATCAAAACACCAAATGCGTGTACTCCGTGCCTCTCCAGCCGCCAATATCCGAAAGAATGAAGTCCATCAATGACGCGAAGCAGGCGTTCTTAAACTCTACGGTAAATTCACAAACGATGCCGCCTAAAAAATATACCAGGAAAGAAGAAGTTACATTGCATTATGCTCAAATTGCAATCACAACAGAAAGCGAGGACTCAAGAAGCACCGGCGGAGGTAAAAATTTTAAACAATCTGCCAATCAGTTCAAAACGAGGGAAACTGTTGTTCCAAAAGATATGTCGCCGAGCATCAAGAAACTTGTAGAACAACAGCAAAGAAAAGTGAGCTTTAAAATTAAAAACGCTGGGACGTCTTACCGACGCGCTCCCCTCGCCAAAACTGTAACGATCCAAAGTAGTAAAGTAACAGAATTAACAAAGAAGTTTAACGATCTTGGGGTTAATGAACCACCCAGAGGATCGAAAAAACCTTTGGCTAGAACAATAGATGTGCAAGCGGCCCGATGCTCTGCAAGTAATAGCTCTACACCATCTTCGACGCTTTCAAGCCCTAATATAAAAATAGTGGTTCGTCAGCGAAGAGGCTCAAGGAAACGAAATAATAGACGAAGATGCTCAAGTATGGATTCTATTGACAAACATGTCTCCGATGGTTCATCTGTCAGGCGTGTAATACGCTCAAAATCTGATAACACCAAAATTCCAAAATCACCTAAAAAAAGGTTAAAGTATTCCAATTCTAGCGAACAAAGTGGTTCCGATTCCGTAGACGGATCTCCTAAAAAGACAAGCAGCAAAGACGTTGAACCTCCTAAAGAAAGAAAACCGACGGAAAGCAACGTAGTGAAAAATGTTATTAAGAAATTCGAATGCGAAATAATCGCGCAAACCAATTCAAATAACACACTTAAAAGACCACCTGCAAAACCCCAAAAACCAGCACCTATACCTAAAGAAAAACCAAAAGTACCTGAAAAGAAATCGACTTTAGTTTTAACGAAAAATATTGTGGTTAAGGATGGTGTTCCAAAAATCAAGACTATTAAACCTGTTGGTTCAGAACTGCCTCCCAAACCAGTTGTGGCTCCCACACCCACCTCTCAAAATCTCAAACGAAAAGAATCTCTTTATGATAAAAATAAATATAAAACTAACTACATACATTCCGAATTGCTACCTTTAAAAATTGTTGAAATAATTCAAGAGGATGCAAACGAAAATTCTATAACATCGAGACAACCAGAACCAGAAACTTTAGCATCACCCAATGTGAGTGAAACTAACAAAATTGTAGAACAAAAAGTGCAAGACGTTAATAGCAGTATAACTCCAAATGAGTCATTTCTCTGGCGGAGGAAAAGTAGTATAATTTCGGATTCTGAAAAATCGGTGTCAGAAAGCCCGTATAGTTTTTATAGTTGCAGTTTGAATGAAACCGTCGAATCTTGTCCAGAAGTTTTCATTTCGACTGAATCTCCAAGTAGTGTAGTAACTATTTCGCAAGCCAACAAAGAGACTGAAACTGATCCTAAAAATGAATCCAACTCAGATTTTGAGACGAACTTGATTGAGGCTTATAACAAAGAGGTTTTAGTCGGATTTACATCTAAATCCAAAAAGGACGTTGTTGAAGACGACTACGAAATCTTGGAACCAAGAGATACTGAAAATGTTGTTGTGATACCTGTTAGAACATTAGATAGAGTTTCGAAAATAAACTGCCCTCTGCCTGAAATTCCTAAAGAGGAGCAGACGGAGAAGAAGAAAGATGAAACGGGAGAAAATATTTATCAGTGTCTTTTAGAAATGAGATCGCATCCTGAAGGTGATGAAAGTAGTTTGCATAGTTACGAGTTGTGCGACTCTCAGCTAGAAGAGAGGACTAGAGGAGACGGGGACAGTGACGATGGGTACGAATACTGCAAATCCCCAATAAAGCCCTATTGTGTAACCTCCAGCTCCGGCATACAGATAGCCGAAAAATATCAAATCTACCAACGTAAAGCTAACAAAAACTACGAAGTCGCCAAATCTGTCAGCGGCACTTCCACGGTCAGCTACGAAAAGATCGGCTCAGACCGAATATACGAGCGCATCCCGGCGAGACCTCCCAAGTCTAAAGAAAGCAGTCCCACGGATAGGAAAAGACATTCCTACGCCTCCGACTACACGACCTACAATGATTCTGAGAACATATACGATACAATCAAGCACGCTGATGCGAATTCCCTATCGCATTGCTACGAAAGCATCCCGAACAGCCCAAGTATGGTGAAGCTGAGAAACAACCTCAGAAAACAATTAGCTTCTACTGTTCATAAGCGGCTGTCGTTCGACAACGTGTCTAACATCAGTCAGTCTACGATTTCGAGTGAGCAGAAGACTAACAGTATATACGGACAGAGGTCTGTGTTGAGTTACAATGGCCAGGAGGTCGCTTTCCAAGTGCCGAGTAGTGAAACCAGCGCGAGTGACAGATCGGATCGCAGCGACGATTGGGTCGACGTGTCCGACGAGGAGAGGAGCGACGAGCAAAAGATCATTATGTAAGTATTAATGCTGCTCAAATGTCAAGTTCGAATTGGAGTTGACCTTATCAAAATTAGATTTTGTGATGGTCTGCGGGATTATCTAACACAATTCCGTCTGACTTTCAAGGGCGAAAACCACTCGCCCATTGAGCTGCGCATATCCTATACCGAAATAAAATATGACTCCGTAAATAAAAACCAAGCCATGTTAGAATTTTCTGTATTTCCATAGATATGTGCTAAATGCAAAACACCCCTTTAGTAACCCGGTATATAGCTGTTCTAGGTTCGGGGCTCTAATAATTTCACGTTCTCATATTATTAATAATTAGGCCAAACAATCCTTCATGGTCTCAAAACAATTACATTTCTACCACAAAAACCTGCAATCCGTTTCCAAGGAGAGATGTAAACACTCTTATCAGAAAGATACGGAGCTCAGTGCAACAACTCTACGTGAATTAGGTTAACGTTGTTTTAGAGCAGTAAGTGTGCAAAGTTGCAAACCGAATGGACGTTCGAGCGGGCCGTGCAGTTTGGAGTTCATGTTAAACAATTGAAATCATATCAAATCCCTTGGACGCTCGACGTACGCCGCTGAAAGCTTGTCACTCAGACTTTATACTTATACTCTCTCTAACCAGCTTGTCGGTAGAAAAAGACAGCAAATAAAAAAAAATTAGGCGGGAAGAGTTGGTCGTCCGCAGAAAATTTAAATATGCCGTCTTTTTATACCTATAGCTGATATTTCAATCTCTAGCTGACTAATTAGTTAACAGTATATGTATAAATATCTCCGTCTTATTTTCTTAACTAAAAAAAGGATAGTAATAATTTTAACTAACAGATACTTTTATCTAGGTTTGAAAAGTCAGCCCTTAGTTAGTTACATATGTGAACAAAAGGATTTTTATTGCAGTGTCCGGGAAAGGAGTAGGGGAAGGAAGAGCCCAATCAGCTGGTCGCAGAAGGTGCGGCACCAATGGCAGAAAACTCCGAAGGATATGGAAAATGAGCAAGGTAAGCATGTCTTATTTTTTGTTTAAATTTTCGTACATTTCATGTAATCCGGCTGTTAATATTATTAAGCCTATTAGGGCTCTAATGCCGATTGTGGCCGTTGCTAAAACCTTTTAAAACTAAACTTATATTTATGTATTTACGTAAAATGTACGAAATACGTATACAAACGATCGGTAACTGATACGCCAATTTGAAATGGCGGGAAACTGTTGTAATCATTTCGTACGCGTAGCGCCATCTATTGTAATACTACTGTACTGTTGTGTAATCGCGCACTTACCAAGTCCGCCGAATCGATACAATTTGTAGGTTTGCCGCTAGATGGCGTTGCCTTGCCAGGTTGATGAGATCGAATATTTTTACCTGAATCATTTTACTCCATGAAACATAAATGTTACGTTGATTGAAAACATTAATTTAGCGCAGCAATCATTTTATTTATTTATATTGTATTTTAATAATATTTTGAATAATGATTTAGTTTGGGTAATTAATTCAAAAACACTTTTATGAAATATACCTAATATAATTATGTCCATTTCCAACGATAGAACTTAAATACGTTTTTCAAAATTCCTCTTAAACATTATTATTATGGAATATGTAGAAAATAGTACGCCCTAGTATAATAGTAACCAATCTTGTGACACCTTTTTTCGCCAGAAATGGATAGAGCCTGTAATTGTGTTTAAAAATGACATACCTAAAATTTACCCAAGATTTCATATTTTCATAACACTAGCATTTTTTTAGAGAAACGCTTGTTTAACATTTATGTTGTGTTTAGTGTATTTGAATAAGCCATAGAACTGAACTGAACATAAATATCTACATTTTATTTATAAACAAGTGAAAATAAAATGACTCGCTGTACCGTAGGGTTTAAAGCAGGATTGCGGCAGGTTTTTGATCAACGAGGTCTAGTTCTACCCGGTAAGCCACCTGGTATGATTTCACAATAGCTTTCACGGTTTACACACAAGTAGCCCTACCATGAGTAGTCAAGTAACGGATACGAGGTTTTACTCGATACGTAAAGCATTTTTTATTGCGCTCGCACTGGGGAGCGATTTTTGGGATTCGAGCACCCGAAATGACTAAAACCCACTGGCACCCTGAATCAACTAAAATAGTTTTTCAATACTTCATCATCACATCACACATCATCAGCCTATGATAGTCCACTGCTGTACGCAGGCCTCTCCTATTAACTATGCGTATAGACGCATTAGGGTAAATGCCCATATGCCCATAATCGCCACGCCGGGCAAGCGTATTGGCGATCGCAGTAATGTGTCCACTATGATGACGCTGCGGCCTATCATTAATGTTTTATCAAATAATGGTCAGTGACACTTCAATCCCTTAGTCGACTCTTACGACACCCGCAGAAGGAGTTGGGGTGGTGACAAATGTATTCTTACTGCCGTCACCACACGGCATTTCAATACTTGCCGTGATAAGGTTTGGATGCATATTTACACTTTTACCTACCAACTCTCGATTACTTTTTTAACATTATTTTTTCATTGTTTTTGAAGCTAGAAGATCGAGTGGACGAATTCGAGCGTTCAAAGCGAATGTCAAAAAGTCCCCCTGTATACTTAGATAAGGTGCTCATCGCTAACGCGTATGCTCAGACAAGTTGCCAATAGCTAACGCTTAATCGTCAATCGTAAACGAAAGGCAGCTTACTGTCTTTGTCGCACTAATATGAAAGAGTGACAGAGAGGGAAAACTACGACAATACGCTACTAAGCGTTAGCGATTGGCAACTTGGCTAAGAATGAATATACAAACGATACTCCTCCTGGAGTATGTGTGGCTGCTCCCGCGTTTCCGCTACTGCAGCTGTGGCCGGGTCGCATCCCACAAGGGTGGGACGGTCGTTGCACCGTCATTTGGGGACGGTGTTGAGAGGCTGTTGAAGGAAGAACTTGGCTAAGCATCCTGATCTATTGAAGTGAGCACGATGGACTGCTTTACGTATCGAGTAAAACCTAACGTAATCGTTACTTGACAACTCATGTTACGGTTAAAGTTACGCAAATATCTGCGACAGCCATCCTACGCTCGCATTGTGGCCGCATACAAATTACTAGAAATTACTCAATTTCACGGAACATTTAAATGTAATGAGATTTAGGTTTCGGAAAATATATAGCAATCTATTTTGAGATAAGTAGCGTACAATGTAACATTTAGCACCTGTTTTATGGCGTGAAAATTGCTATTACAATTGAATTTGGTGCCGTATTCCCACTATATAAACTCTAAACAAGGTATCTGTACTAAGTAGTCGCCTTCATAAAATGTGAGAGCGACCAGAGACCGTTGTGTATCGATACACAACTCAATAATACAACTTTAAGATTTTCAGCGACCCTAATCTATAGCGTTCGATAAACTTGTAGGGACTCTCAATGTAAATAATTCTGTGCTGGTATCGTATTTTCTATTAAAAATGCATAAAATCATAATTATGTGAACGACAAAGTCAATTTTCGCTGTTAAATACAATGAAATTTAGTTGTATTTTTTTTTTCAAAATTTTAGATCTAGGTATACCTATCTATAGTCGCTATCAGAGACATATCAGAGCGGGCCATTGTGCATGATCTGATATTTTTTACCACCGTGGCCTCTCCAATATATCGATCGATCGATGGCGACTGTATAATCAAACTATACATATTCTTTTTTTCAAAATCGTACTTGTGTAATAGTCGGTCTCGCAACAAGTTCAGGGACCGCCGTGGGCGCTAATTGTTGCCGGATTCCTGCGCGCGCCGCTACAGCGCAACAGCAACACAGACTAGTTACCTACTACCTCATAATCATAAAGTTTCTAAATTCGTACTTTTATTCAACGCATCCCCAGTCATTATAAAAGAAACCGGCCAAGTGCGAGTCGGACTCGCGCGCGAAGGGTTCCGTACTATTATCAATTCATTATTTAAAAAATACAGTTAAATCAACCTACCTCAAAAACTATAGGAGATAATTTTATCAAACTAAAAATCGTTGATAGAGTTTATTAATGTGCATAACATATATTTTTTTTAGAATTTTATATCGCGTAGTTTAAAAAATAGAGGGGGGGGCGACACATTTTTCAGACTTTGAGAGCTGATATCTCGAAAACGATTTGCTTAAATAAAAATGAGATTTATAAACCTTCATATCATTTTTAAAGACCTTTCTATTAATACCCCACACGCTTATATACAACTAAAAAAAAATTTATATCCCTCAGTTACATGTATGGAGGGCCCCCACCCCAATGGTTTTTTTTACAATTTAGTATCATAATCCTGTAGCGGTTCATACAACACATATCCTTACCAAATTTCGTTACTGTAGCATGTATAGTTTCCGAGTAAATCGGCTGTGACAGACGGACATGACGAATCTATAAGGGTTCCGTTTTTGCCATTTTGGCTACGGAACCCTAAAAACGAATCTATCCAATCAATGTCACATACAAAAATCAACAATATCTAGTCAGATAAATTTGACATCCTTTTCCTCAAGCATATAAAATAAAAGGATAGCTAATATTTATCTGACTAATGTATTTTATTCAAGGATGGTGAAACATGCGCTTAGAATTTCAATTTAATTCTACATTCATTTCATTGTGATTAGTTATATTTTATTGAGGATTCTATTATTTTTGATAAATTGGTCACCGCCCCCTTGGTGCCTTCAGCGCCTCCTGTTAGTTAATATGACAAAGGATAAAGTAATTGATGAATAAATTATTTCTGCAATTATTATGTTATGACAATTGCACTTTAGTAAACTTGGGGACAGTTTATTATCTCGCGTAACATTGTCTTTATTACGTCCTACCTTATTTATTATGCTCTATTTTTTTTATTCCTAGCAATTTTTTATGTCTTGCTTTATCCAAGAAGCCGAGTATACAACCTGTTTGGTCAAAGTAGAAAAAAATGACGACGCCTCTCTTCATTTTGTTATTTGACATCAAAAGCAGAATTTTTTAAATTGTTTTAGCGGCTGCTTATGAAAAACTGAAATAATGCGCTCCTTTCAAATGACTATGAATGCTCCTAGATTAAACTGAAATAGCTGTTTGTAGCTGTGACTTACCTAAAGCACGGCAAACCTGTAAGTATTGCAAACTACACAACAACAACATCGCTATTGTTACGTTTAAAAGCATTAAGAAGGAAACATTAAATGCTTTGTTTTAAACTGGATGAAAGTTTCTGCGATGGCTAGGAACATTACAGATAAGATAAGAAATCATGGCAAATGATTAAAATTCTTTGATGAGGCTAAGATAAATATGAAAGAGGTAATTTTTAAAGACTACGTACTTTCAATAAATACTGTAATAATACCGTGAAAGTTTAATTATGAAATATAGCAATGTGCAGCGAATCCTTGGCCAATTTTTGCAGCAAACAGCAAACCAAGCAGCCATTAGAGTGCCCTCATTTATCTCCCAATTTGACCCACATTTTATCAAAAAGGGTGAAATACAATAACTCTTCTAATCTCCCCTCAACTACGCCGTTGATAGCTGAACTATCGATCTGATAGCATCTGACCCAGTTCGATACGAATACGAACATGCCTACGTATCTTAATCGTTCCGAAACAATCTAACATAACGTCGCTTTTACCGGAAAGTGTACTAGTGCAACTGTGTCAAAGAATGTTTACGGTAGATACAGTAGGGAAATCGAAAAACGTGAATTTCGGCTCTGTCTCTCCAACGAACGCGTCAAAAGTGTGACAGAGATAGATGCTGACAAATTAACGATTTTCGAAGTTCGATCTTAGTTTATTACTTTGACCGTTTCCGTAATTTGAAGTGCAGTGACGCAACAAAATACGTAACTATAGGTATAATGCACGCTTATGCATGTGTGGCTAAAACGAACTATTTTATGTACTTATGCCTTTATCTGAGTTTTTTTATAACGCATAATTCTGAAAGTCCCGAGTTACCTACTCTTCTGTTAGAGAACTGTAAGTATAGTAGTAGGGCTTGCATTCCGGAATTCCGGAATTTCGAAATATCGGAATCTCGGACTGATTTTGCTGTTTTTACAGTTCCGGAATTGACACAGCTAATATCGGAATTTCGGAATTAAAAAAGAGTGTTTTTATTATATGGATAAACATAAAATATCAACACGATTATGATAATCAGGTACAGAATACAGGATACAAAGCCACCACAATATTATATCGATAAGTAATTCTAACCACAAATTGTGTTATGTTTTATTTTCTGTAAAATAAACTGTGTTTACTAAATTAAAAAAAGTTTAGTAGTACCTATTATTATTATTTTTATTAGTAGTACCTAGCTACTAAACCACGAAAACTGGCCAAGGTAAACAACGATCCTGTACCAGATTTTAATTATCAATTGGGTTGCAATTATTTACCGTTATTTTTCTTTTAGTCCTTCGATAATTATACGCATTACTGTTTACATAATATGTAAGCCCTTCGATAATTATACGCATTACTATTTACATATTAATATCGTTTAATTATCGAAGGGCTAAAAGAAAAATAACGGTAAATAATTGCAACCCAATTGATAATTAAAATCTGGTACAGGATCGATGTTTACCTTGGCCAGTTTTCGTGGTTTAGTAGCTAGGTACTACTACACTTTTTTTACGTACTTTACGTACTTTTGTTACGTACCTGTAAACTTTAAGTTTAAGATTCTTCGACATATTATGTCGAAGAATCTAGACTTTACAAAAAAAGTGAGGATACGAGAGTTCAGTCTCGTATCCTCACTTTTTTTGGTCACGTGTGCCGCCGAGGAGAGGTGGCTGCGAGGAGCGACTTGTGTTCCAGGGAAAGATTGAGGGAACCAGGCCACGAGGAAGATCGCCTATGAGGTGGACTGACCAGATAAAAGCGGCTGTAAATGGCTCTTCATCACTGTATGAATGCACCAGGAGGGCGACCGTCAGAGAGGAGTGGCGACGTGTTGTAAAGCTTGCCACCAACAGCTGAAGTGATGACCACGACCACTCTGGCAAGAGTGTTAACGACAAAGAAGAAGAACTGATTGTTGCCAAGATTGTAACATATGTAAAATGACTAATGTTTCTAATTTGAATTACCATACCTATAAGTACGTAGCATTTTGTATAAGAACTTATCCTTAATTTATTAATGGACAATACAATGTGCCCATGAGTACAATAATTACCTAAAACGTTAAAATGCATTTTTTGCGATAGTTTCATTAATAAAATTCTTTTTTATGTAGTGCAGCATTCGAAACACACAAAAAAACTTGCTTCTTTTAGCCTCAGGAATATGCTGTTAAATTGTTTCCCTTTCCTCATGGGTATCTTGTATACGAATCACATAGCAATTTTACGTTTTATTGAAATAAGACCTAGATTTACAAAATTTTCGTTAATTCCGGAACTAGTATCGGAATTCCGGAATTGAAGTGTAATATCGGAAATCAGTTCCGGAACTGGAAATGGTCCGATATTGCAAGCCCTATATAGTAGTCAATATTAGATACTATATTTTTATTACGCAGATCTAAAATGCCAACACATTGACACTACCCCCTACCCCTACCCCCCTTTGCTAACGACAAACGAGACTTAACCCTGTAAACTTACGTTAAATAGGTATTGTTTTCAATTATTTCATAAAGTATGCTGTTTAACCCTTTGAACGGCAAGGACACCGTAAGATGTCGTCCGCAATTGTGTCTAGTGCGTCTTCCCACCACGCCAGTAACGCCTAAAGGTGTTATAAAGGATGTCGTAAAGCAATAATTCCTTTATTAATCAGCTGACAAATGTTTCCATCTTATCTTCGTGATCTTCGGTGGTCACAGTGATGCGTTTTCCTGCTTACAAGTTCCGTGTAAATTAAATATAACTGCACGGAGGAAAAACAATAAGGTAACAGAAGTATACATGTAATTATTGTTTCATTGGTATGCAAGGAAGCGAGGAGCCATATAGTTAGTCGACGAAAGTAAAAGCAAGAAGCAATAAAGAGCTGTTATTATGCGTGTACGTTCATAATGGCCATTTAGTACACATTCGTGAATAATTTACGAATCTTTCTTATATCGCATATGCGCAGGACATATGCAAATGTCTTCCTGATATAACGCACCTTCCTCATGTGTGTAGTATATGATTGTGTTTAATATTCTTGTACTAACGTAAACTAGTTGATACACTTTATAACTTAAAGACAAAATAATCGGACAGTGTTTTAACAAAAGATATAGTATATTTTTACATCACTAAGTCTGATATTTGCTATAAAATTTATTATGATATTAGGTAGAACTTATTAACCTTAAATGCGAGGATACAATAAATGCTTTATCCATCAGTCAAAAATGAAAATACGAATAGTGTGCGATATTTTTGAAATCGATTCTTGAAAAAAATTATATACCTAATAAAATGTTGTAATATGAACAAATAAAGGCAACATATGAAATGGTACCGCATATTTTGTATACCTACATGATGTATTTGAACGAGTTTTGAATCCATACATAGCACATTACAGGCATTTTGACGGAGCTTGTTACGAGTACATAATGATTACAAGACTGCGAAGAATCGATTAATGAAGTAGTTTTTATAAACGGGTATGAATCATTGTCAAACATCTTTGGCAGAGGGGAAACGATATGAAGGCGACTCCATTACTAAATCCTTCAAGTGTCAACCATAACCAGGGTACCAGTTTACTTTTCTACATTAAAATCTCCATGATAAAGCTTTATAAACCAAAATCACGATGTATGAAACCTACCCTGAAGAAACTACTACCAATATTGTCATTAATTTTACAACGGAACCTATTCATCCAAGTATCAAACACCAAAGGCATCACGCTTTAAATCAATTAAGGCCTATTGCAGCTAATTATTAAGACAATGACTGTATTATGACCATTAGCGATTGTGCAGCGGTAGTCGAGTGGACTTCCTTATAGGACGTAGGCGCTCTTGCATTAAATGGGTTAACTATTACACTGAAATTACGTATTGTAACTACAGAGAGCAACTGATTAAGAACTTAAAAAATACATCTTATTGGGTAGAGAACAGAGTCTTATTTTTAGTTCTGCGCTTAAAATTTTGGTACCTACTGTTGATAATTGCGTAAGAGCGATCCCAAGTATTGTTGAATGTAAATCTTATGGGTGTGTTACTTACATATTTACTTCCCTTTGTTTATACTTATTGAAGTGTATCCTAAATGGATAGTAAATTTTATATTTTTGATGGTGTTCAACTGTTCATTCGCCTATAATAATATCCTTTTAACCAGTCTTACATCATCATCATCATCATATCAGCCGAAAGACGTCCACTGCTGAACATAGGCCTCCCCCAAAGATTGCCACAGTGACCGGTCCTGCGCCACCCGCATCCAGCGGACTCCTGCGACCTTCACCAGGTCATCGGTCCACCTTGTGGGGGGCCTACCCACGCTACGCCTTCCGGTACGTGGCCGCCACTCAAGAACCTTCCCGCCCCAACGGCCATCGGTTCTACGCGCAATGCTAGGAGTCTCTCTGCGTGATCGGATTAAAAATGAGACCATCCGCAACAGAACCAAAGTAACCGAAATAGCTCTCCGAATCGCTAAACAGTCTTACATATCTAATATAAATTACATCTGTTATGCCTTTGTGGATTAAGTAGGTATCCAGTCCAAAGATGGTGTTTTATCGCTTATCGTTGCATTTATGACACCTGTAGCGGTAGATCATAAAATTAAACTGTCATAACACTCATAATCTCACAGACAATATAAAATCTCATATCTAAGACATCAAGTGTTGAGTTTATAACTAAGAATTGTAAACTCGATTCGTAATGTGATGTGTAGATCAAGTTTCTCTCAGTATCTACGCGTAATAAATGGTCTGCTCTTGAAATTGTATTTGGTCATGTAGGTCTCGGCCATAAGTCCACCGCTTTTCTGTCATTTGTTCGACGGCAAATTGACGAGAAAAATGCTCCAATCATTCTCGACGCAGGGGCATGTCAACAAGTGATGGCTCGTTGGCGGTTGGCAGCATTCTTGGATCAATCCGCTTTGGGACGTGACTGGACAAATGTACACTTAGTTTTTAAACTTAAAGACGGTGTATTAAGAATCTTTTAACAAGGTATCGGAACTAATAGAGGTCGAGATGGAGCGTGGGATGGATAGTTGGAATTTTATTTGTGTGTTTTGACATACTTACTGATTAGTGATGGCACGATTAGGCATTAGAATGACTATGGAGTAAGCAGTCGAAGGTGGACAGGCTTCATGTTAAGAGCTATAAATGTATTGTTATAATATAGAAAATAAAAGATGAATATAAAAGTATTATCGAGGAAGCGCAATTGTTTGATTGTTCTCTGAAGCCCTCCTACAGTATTGTTTTACTTCCAATACTGATTTGTCTATTTACTTCAGGTCTAGCATTCACTACGATAAATGTACCACTGTTTATGTTAGAACACCTCTGTACGCAACAGAAAACATTAATGAACAAACATGTATAATAGACGACGTATTCGCAAGAGCAAGAAGAATTTATAATTTAATGATGAAGCTACAATTAGCTTCATCATTAAATTATAAATTCTTATAACTATTTTCTTTATTGATTTTTAAGATCAGGATCAACACTGACTTTTACGATTATTATACATACTTAGATATAAATAAGCCATCGGTCAACCGAATATGACCACTGCAATTAATTGCCACATCTAACTTGTCTTTCCATTTGTGTAGACGCTCACAAGTCGCTTTGATAATTATCTTCTAATGATATCATTTCTATTTTTGACTCATTTTATTATCTGTTAGCCATGTTAAGAGCATATTTAATAAATCACTACCTATTTAATCATGTTGTCAAATTGTACCGAACCGACCTCGTCTGATTCATATTTTATATTCAATGCCAAAATACGTTTGTACGAGTAAAGGTTCATAACTTCATATAAGAATGGAGTAGGTGACAGATTTATGATCTATTTAATTTATTTGACTCTGTGTCGACCTTAAGTCTTGTGAATAAGGCTTACAAACGGGTACTATACGTTATCTCTATCGGTACGCTCAGGCACCTTCCTAAATATACGAGTTTGCCTTCGTGTCATTATACATTACACCAGCTTCTTCCGGCTTGCGCGTTAGGTACATTAACATCAGGACCGGTTCCTAGGTTTCTGGTGAAAGTAGTGTTTCCTCTATCAAACAGTTCGGTTTTGCTTGATGGCATATTTGGTGAAGCGATTGTACCTTGTCAGTTTTTCCAGGCAATGTTTTACTTTTTACACGAGTCATCACGCTTGTTAACTTTCATAAATACTAGTCCGATTTGGGTTTGGTAACCAAGTACAATGTTGCTTGATGTGTCATGGCTTTGGTTTAAGGCTTACAAGCTACTTGTTGGCAGAAGTCCAAGCTGAATAATTTGGACTGGGTTTTATCAAGGCCTCTTAGTAAAAAAGTCCCGGTAGTTAAACATTTTCTCGCGTACTATTATTTTAATTGAACGTCTCAAAACTGAGCGGTAGACATCGCTCTTTAAATGTATTTATAGATAAATGCAAAACTACATAGATGTTTATAATGTTATCATTCTGTAAAATGTCGTCACGCCGTTTATGCAAATCTAGAATCGAAACGATATCTAAAGTCCGAGAACAAAAGAATTCCTTTCCGACTATTGTGATTAAGGTATAAGGCGCGAATATCTTCTCACGGCGTGAAGCCCAGCTATATCGCCAACCTTGACCGAAAAGAGTATGGTCTTTACTGCAATAATGCCCTGCCCAGTGGAACCAGACCTCTTGCTAAACACTACTCGTATTTGGCAATGACTCCTCAGAGAGGTCATTATAACTTGGAGATTGCGTACCCGATGACTTGACTTTTCATAGCGATATACGTTTTAGAAGATAATGTGTGTTCCATTGGAATAAATTGAGTAGTTATCTAACACTTTGTAAGATTGTAATGACATTGAAAAGAGCCTCGCATGGTAATGATTTAACAAGAAAATCGTTCAAGCAAGCGGTCAAGCCAGAAATGATCAATTACGTTAGCTAGTTAATAGGCGTATACATGACTCCATACATGTTTTATCACAGCAGAAAGTTGCGCGTTTAACACATAAATTGTCGAAGACAATACAGCACATGAAATTGTCTCCACAAAAGACAATGTTGTAGAAAAAACTGCTAAGAGCTTGATCGCGGGAAACTGTATCAGATCTCTCGAAGGAAAAAGCCAATTCCAATAATCACTTAATGCAATCCGTGCACGGCACTTTTCGTATAAGTAGATAAATTTCCATTCTAAAACAATTAAGGGGAAACCTGCTTCCAAGAAACAACTGAATTCGTCAAGCGGTTATGAAGTGGATAGGTACTTAGGTAGGCACCTACTAAATACAGCTGAATTAAAAATTTATGACGATTATGACTTTCGCTAAGTAATTTGCGGCTAAATATATAATGGTGAGAAACGTTTTAGAATCTGATAACAATGGTCATATTACGTGAACGCCTCGCCTGTAGCCAGGCTGCCGGCTACACATAGATACCTGTCGTATGATTAACCTGCAAAACACCAAACTCTTACGAGGAGATTGTCACGTTCGAATAACCTTCGGCGTCGGAAACGCCATTCCAGCCAAACAGAACAATTCGAAGGTAATCCGGGAGTAAATGCACAAAATCTCAACACGCTTGTGCAACTAGTTGCTCAACACAGTCAAAATCGCCGATGAAGTCGAACGTGGGATCAATTATTTACCTGATCCAGTTGGGGCGACTTGTCGACGTTATGTCACTTGAGACGAGAGCAATGCGCTAGATTTCTTGCGCATTTCAATTAGGCGGACCTGTTATAGGTACGCTCAGGCATTTAGCTAACCAAACTGCGTCACCTCTTAAATATTCCTAAACAAGATTTCAAAGTATTGCTTAGTGACTTTATCTGAGAGTGCCATTTGATCGTTACCTTTTTGGTTACTGTCAAGAAATTATCGGCGTTTTGTCTTTGATCGCTTGCGTTGATCGCTGTTGTCTGAACCGTAATTTATAGCTTAATTTAATTGATATCGTTTCGCCCTAGATTCCCGCCGGACTAACTGGCTAGTCTGAAATGTTGCTCCAGTTGTAGTTCATTTTCTATTGTGTCCAATCTAGTTTCGACCAGACATTCTCCCCTGAAGCCGAATCGAAAGTAGCAATGATTTACATAACGGGAGCATATTTAAATATTTTAAATCATCTGTACGATCGGTTTGAAAAATCAAGATATTCAACCAAAGTTTTTATTATATTAGGTACTTTAGTAATTTAAAATGTATTAGCAACGTCTCCTTACTACATATGAAGCCACACTTACAAATTGCACCTCATCATTCTTGTTTTGATTGAATATAATAAAGTTTTTTCCCATTGACAAGCCCGAACTAGATTGATTGTTGATTCGAAAAAAAACCCTATATAATAATATACAACAAAATTGTTGAAACTCGTTTAGAGGAATAAAATCGATAAATATACATATGTAAAGAGCGTATTCCCATCTTAAACCCATCGCACTTTGTAACGGGCGTTGCGGGTCTCTATGGGCGACGTCGATCGCTTGCCTCCTTTCCATAAAAAAAACGTATTCAAGATTACTCATTTAAAAGTATTTATAAGATAACGCGGTTTTGACACATATACTTGAAGATTTACTGCTGCTTACGTCAACATCCCAATGCCACATGAGGACATTTCTTTGTCTCCTCGTATGGACATCAGGGTGTTGCCTAAATGGACATTCTGGTACGCCAACGCGTGCTACAATTTGGGTCCGCGTGGGGGGGAGCGCGCGCCGCGAGTCAGCCCTGCGCCTGCCCGCGAACGGACGCGCGTTGCGCCCGCGCATAAGAAAAGTCACCGTATTTACTGTTGCTTACAGAGTGTAGGCTTTTGCTATTTGTATGGTTTGAGATTCACCGAGAACTACTGGTTGTATTGCCGACTTTGCATGCAACTGGAATGCCTCTTACAGTGTTTACACGTGCTATAGTGTCATATGTGCCAGTGTCATTGTTGTGTTGCAAGTGAGCCGGCCGGTTGCGTTACTTGCGTTGCTCAGAATTTACCATTTTTCATGAACGCGTGAAAACCTACGAGTAGTTACCAAATATTTAATGGGCGGTTCATGCTCAACGCTTTGTAGTTTACTTTCTACGGTTACTTTACTAACATGTTATCTTTCGTCACGCCTCGATTCGGTCCATCTATGTTAGGATCTTACACTGAATTTATATAGTGTTACGGTTAAAATTTAAAGTGTTACCGGAGCCTCCCTTGCTTGGTTCTAGATTACGATTTCTTTTTTCTTATTTTCTTTCACCATTTTTGATCACTTCTACACGTTCTGAATCCTGTTAAGTGTGTATCATAAATGTTTAAAAGTTTTGGTGAGGAGTGAAGTGTTTATTCTACACAAATCAGGATTTTGTACACATAAAACCTGTTTATTTTGTTTCCCACAGTTAAACTCGTCAGTTTGTTCATTCAATTAGCTCTTCACTAAATTAATGATCCATCATTTGGATTCCCCAACCTCGATATTGCGTTCTCATAACACAATGGCATTAAGTAAATTTCGGTCATTACAAATGGTACAAGTGTTATTGTTTCCTATGTCGGTAGGTCAATAGGATTGAGTTAATTCTAGTTCGACACAATGAAAATGAAGCTTGTATTTATAAAGAGTGGCATCCGCATAAGTGGTCAGCTAGCCGGAACCGGGACACGGGCAACTGTGATTACTGCTCACAAATTACCGGTGTAACGATGTTGACGAAATGTCCTATTATAGTGGAAACTTATTTTATTTCCTAGGTAGGCATATAAACTTTCCGTCTGTACTTACTAGCAATGCTAGTCTAGCATATGCATACTGAAAACACAAAAATATCACAGCTTGAAATTAATGTTGGCTCAGTGGTTTTAAGAGTCCTTTTGCCCATTTATTCTGAACCAGTTCAAGAGTTTCAAAACCAAGCATCGTGTTTTGGTTAAATTTTGAAACCCATTGCGTCACAGTCGCGTGTCTCGTCGCTTTTTGCAACAGTTTTCAATTTATATTTTGTTTACCAGCAACGTAGACAAAACATAGTCGTTGACGTTTTCTATCGCCGTATACTAGAAAGTGTCGCGTGCCCGATATGGAATCGAGATAAAAACGGGTGCATGTGTTAACTTGAATCGTCTTTATCCACATTTCTTGCTAACAACTTAACCATATATCGATCTCCGTTCATTCTCACAACATGTGTCGTTAGCGAGAGTGGTTTCGTACAGCATAATCTTGTGTCACAGACAAGCAAGTAGTTCAATTAAAGATTCATCTCTTCGCAGTAAGATTGTTTCTTTCAGTACTGTTCTGCCAGTGATCAGTTGTTTGAGTTGTTGCAAGAGAACACAAGCATTGTTTCATCTGTTGACAATTCTGACTGCTTTGTAAACTCGTGTCAGAGCTGCATTAGCTGCAAACTCAAATACTTGGTAATTGATCGTACGGTTCCCTTCCGCGGAACTGATTATGTTAGGCCTTCATTGTTTTGCAACGTGCAATGCTCTGATTGCAACGCCATACGCACATATCTTCTAGTTTTGCAACTGTACCATAACCGCTTCTGTTAGCATTATTGCAATCAAATTTTACAGTAAATAGCGTTTACATTATAATTACTTTGGATACTATATCCTCCGACATTAATTTATTTACGTTTAGCAGTAGTTTTGAATAGAACGGTCTCGCCGGAAGATCAGCGCTTACTTCCGGGTTAGCATTATGCTGAGGCGAGACCTTTTCGTGGTAAACTATCCATTTTATTGTTTTTATCACTAATTTTTATGTTATTTTTATTTTTTTACCATGAATAAATAGTTTGAATTTGAATTTGAATTTGAATTTGAATAGAAATCTCAGCGAAAAGGGATTTTTTGCCCACCTACGGTTATGTCAGTGATCCGGAAAATCATTTATATGCGCTCTAAAGCGACCAATGTCAATTCAATAAATTCTTTTTTGGCTAGTTTGCAATTACTGCAGCATTGAAACGGGCAAAAAACAGCTCTCGGTTCTAGAGTCGTTGGAAATAAGCCGCTCGTACCAGTTGACCCTGAAGCTCCGAGCAACGCAGCTGCCGGCATACTTTGTTTTTTTTTTAATAAACTTGATCATTGAATGCTATAGGAAACAGTTGCAACGCAACCGGCTTTTCATAACGATGGAAATCACATTTTCATACAAGTTATGACAGTTGAAAAGACTTTGTGAACTGAGCTTAGTTGGTGAGACAGTGAAATGTGCGTGATAAAGTGAAGTGTAGTGAAAATGCAAAATGGTCGCCGAGAGGCCCCCTATGAGCGGGCCTCCGGTGAGGCCGCGGACGTTTCGGAGGAACTGCGGCGATCAAGGTGCCCTGGACCGGGAGGCTAAGGGGCTAAAACAACTGGCTCTGAGCTTACGGCACTCAGACCTAAACTTATTGTATTCGATCGCACTTCTTGTACAACCACTCTCTTTCCAATAGACACCTATAAAGTATAGTACCACCTTTATATAGTACTACCAGGGTCAATGGGTCAAAGGTTTTTGAAAGCCAAATGATATGTTTATTATTTATTGATATGATTACGGTTTACCAGATTTTGCGGTTCGTACTGTAACCTACCGATGAATTGGTGTGTTTTTTCAGATATTAATAATCGCCTCTTCGTATCGTAAGACCTTAGACCTGTAAAAGTGACATTTAGGTTCAGTTAAGTCAATAATAATTAAGAAATGAAACTTTTTGGAGGGACTACCGAATGACGATTCCAACTTGCCGTTCGGTGCGATATGAATACAATGTGTGCAGAAAGGGACGAATGTCAACAAGGAGCCCGTTGGTTTAGTGCTGTTATGTTGTAAATCTCGAGACTCTTATGACGATGACGCCAGATAACGTGATTCATTTATTTAGCAATAGGCAGCACTGCACTGGTTGAAATAGGTTTCATTCTGTGGTCTGAATTAGCATTGATTCGAGGACAGAGAAATTTTGTTTCGCCTTGACCACAACACCTGTGAAGTAACCGAATTATCTCATATAATGAGATAACAAAAATATGGTCAAAAAAATATTGTCTTGATACTCTTGATGCAATTAAAAAAACATGATAATAGTTTTGGTAACAGAAATGTCGAAGCTACATCTGGCTGACTTTATTTTACGCACTTTACATTCTTATTATATAATTTTGAGTAAACTATAACACCAATTAAATCATAAACTAGGTTGAAGCATTGTTTCTTGAGAACTCAAAGCTAACAAGCGTAAAGAATTTACTTACATCCACGTTATCTGGCATGATCTCATAACTGTTTGAAGTGTTTGGGGATTTACAACTGCCTTATCGCATTTTAGTCTTCATATCCTCGCCGACGACGGTGTACATCGACACCAGCGCCAAGTCGCCGTACTACAGCAAGAATGATGAGGTGGCGAAGGATGCTGTTGATGACGTCACGGTCAGGGTCATTGACGTGCTGGAGCAGCAGTGCTGGCTCAGCATACGGACGGTGCTGCGGGAGGGAGAGTTCGAGATACAGGACCTTATCGCGTTTATTGGTAAATTGGGATTCCGTTTTATTTACGTCAGGTTTCATTATCCTTTAGGAGTGTTTGCCACAGTGGTAGCTGAGAAGACAGAGGCGATAGAAAGTCAGTGTTGCGCTCTTAGATGATTTAACAATGATCGGCATGGGAGAGCTATTTTCATAAGGTGACGTAAGTCGTGTCATTTTAGTAGACAAATAGCTCACTTAGCGACCATTTTTGATAAAGCCGAATGTGCCGCAAGTCTCTTTTAACTCTGTTCTAAAACTATGAAGTTTTCATGAAACTATATTGTCGGTAAGAATATTCAGGGTCGGCAGGGCGTGGAAAGGAAACTTATTTTTACATATCTTAACCACCCTGACCTTAGTCATGTTTTTTGAAAAAATGACAGTCTGCGATATCATTTTATTATCTTTCTGACTCATCTTGTTGACCTTTATGGCGTGATACCGATGGAACGTGTGATTTGCTTTCTTGTATTATTCTGACTAGCAACCTGATTTAGTTAAATTATTACTGGCTTATGTTGCATTATTTTCGCTGTCTTTGTCTATAATCAATTATCACTACCTAACCATATTCGATGTGGTCAATCAATGGGTTTTTAATATTTTTTTCATTTCGTTCCATAAAGCTTGCAACAAACTAGGCTTTCTCTCGCTAACAACTTTTAACTCCTTATCAAAGGAAAATTATTGGAATTCCTGTTTTTGCTCCAATCGGAAGCTGTCAGCTAACCGTCAATTTCACTCGACATCGAGCTTGATAACACTATTATGGTCTTGATCATAACTAAAATGGCGGTCTTCGAGCGCTTTCTCAAATTTTATAGGCTGTTGTTAGTCTTTATTGCACACTCGTGTTTATTGAGTGTTTGAAACCAATTTGATTTTATATAACATTTTCAAAATTAGTCGGTCGTGCAAGTACGCGTGGTATTAGCTGAAATTGCTTAAATTTGCCATGGTACGAGTATGATTACAACATTATAGTGTGTTCACCGGTAAACCTAACCATTTCTCAAGTAGGAAATTTGCTGATACTAAATTCATATTTATAATTAATTACACATGATGATTAAACTCTCGTGCGCCGCAAATTTTTTTTTGATCCCCTGTAACACAAATAATTATGTATTTCTAATAGTGTTCTCGTCCGCGGTTCCACGTTTGCCGCATACGAGAGCTTAAACAAATGGCTTTTCTTAATAATAATGGTACCTATATACAATATGATTTTCGTATAGGATCGACATCATCTGATCATCTCACACCTATAGGTGCATAATTAGGAGCAACAACGATCTTAATAAAAACTGCTAAAGATACATTATATTTTTCTAAAATGATGATGTGAAATGAAACTCATTCGGTCATTCATTTATTTCATTTAACTACGATAAGATACAAACGGTATGTATAAAAATAACTTTCCAACCGCTTGAACTAATCAATATCACATTGATAGTCTATTAAAATTGACAGACGGATCATTAAATCACTCATTCATACGACCATTACCTCGTCATTCTCAATTTTTTCCAAGAAATCAAGACATGATATTTATAGTTTATTGTTTATGTAACAAATATAATATTATTTATGTTTTTTTTTTTACTTTTACGTGTACATATTTTAAGACGAAAACCTACTCTAAATTTTATTAGTATGCAATCATTATTTCAAACTCTCACTAATTATAAGGAATTAATGAGGTATAATAAACTAAGAAAATCGTACAAAACGTACAGATAAAGATTGTATGTTTTGTATCGGGCCGATCGCCCAAATAAATTTGGTCTGCTATATTTATCTAATAAAAAAAAAACCGGCCAAGTGCGAGTCGGACTCGCGCGCGAAGGGTTCCGTACCATTATCAATTTATTATTTAAAAAATACAGTTAAATCAACTTACCTCAAAAACTATAGGAGATAATTTAATCAAACCAAAAATCGTTGATAGAGTTTATTAATGTGCTTAACATATATTTTTTTTAGAATTTTATATCGCGTAGTTTAAAAAATAGAGGGGGGGGGACACATTTTTCAGACTTTGAGAGCTGGTATCTCGAAAACGATTTGCTTAAATAAAGATAAGATTTATAAACCTTCATATCATTTTCAAAGACCTTTCTAATAATACCCCACACGCTTATATACAACTAATTTTTTTTTTCTATCCCTCAGTTATATGTATGGAGGGCCCCCACCCCAATGGTTTTTTTTACAATTTAGTATCATAATCCTGTAGCGGTTCATACAACACATATCCTTACCAAATTTCGTTACTGTAGCATTCATAGTTTCCGAGTAAATCAGCTGTGACAGACGGACAGACGGACAGACGGACATGACGAATCTATAAGGGTTCCGTTTTGCCATTTTGGCTACGGAACCCTAAAAACGGTAGTGAATGGATGGGGCCTTAAACAGATCACCACTGTTTTTGATACACCTTGTTTAAATAGGTAGAAAAATGGATAAAAACAGACCATGGGCCCATTTCTCGAAAGCTTGTAACTTGTAATACAAGCGGAAGTCCTTATCAAATTAATAGTGTCAAAAAGAGACTTCCACTTGCATTACTAGTTACAAGCTCTTGAGAAATAGGCCCCAGTCACATCTGGCCTGCTACTGCGACCAGGCGATCACCGAAGTCCTTAAATTTCGGAGATTTGTCTCTGTCACTCCAACGAAGGCGTCATTAGAGTGACAGAAAAATCCCCAAAATTTACGAAATTCGGTGTTCGCGGCAGCAGGCCTGTTTGTTTACATTGAAAGTTATTATAGTTGAATTCACAATATTGAAAGACATTTTTGCCAATAGTATTGAAATAATACCTAATGAAATTTAAGCTTGTGTTTAACATAAATGTGTTTATCAAATCAAATCAATTCGTTTATTTTACCAGACAACAAAGATCCATTTTTGTTAGTATGTATCCATTTTTGTTTAGAATGCAGCCAGTAAATAACAGCTAAGGCCGGGCCGGTGGCAGGTGTAGTTATGTAGAATTTTGTGTACGTCCGTCTGTCTATCACATTGTTTTTTATATCCGTGGTAGGATGATATTGATAGTATTCCATTTTTGGCATACCTACATTACATGTAAAAAAGTAATTTTTTAGTACAGATGGTGCCTTTTTTAGGCTCTAGTGCGAGAAGTGGATCATTTTACGTCAGGTTCAAAACTTCGGAGGGCCATCTGTATCTGTACTAAAAAAACGTCGTACGAGACACGTGCAAAAAGGGATTTCGTAACTCGTGTCGATTTAAAACAATCCCTTCGGTGGTGTTTTAAAACATCGCCACTCGTTTCGAATTTAATGTTTTTGCTTGTGTCGTAATGTAGGTACTATAAATAGTGCATGATGCAAAAAGCTAAGTATTTATTATTTTTAGTTGAATGGATTTTGTTCATTAATTAATTGCTTTAAAGAAACCTGTTATCTCACGTTTCAATCGTTAACCGTGTGTAATCCAATATGAATCTTGTAATAGTTGCCTCGGTAATTTACTAACTTGATTATGATCGACGATCGTTAGAAGATGTGTAGTGAAAACTAATCGATTATGCCGGTCGATAATATTGATATTAGATTATAATATAAATTGCCTTCGTATTATTTATTTATTTATTTAGGTTTGCCAACAGGTGTAATACAAAAATACTTATAATTAACAAATTATGAAATATTATTGCTTGAGTATTCATCCAATTACAGGCAAACGCGGCATGCATGAAATAATTATTGCTTATAATTATATAGGTATCTATTATCCTAAGTAATCCACATAAACATAGATTACACGGGATTTAAAACAATGGAGACAATAAACTAAGTAACTACTGATATTCAAGAGTACCACACAAATCACACAATAAATAGTACTAGCGTACAGTATGGACACACCCTGCCTCCCACCGGCCCTAGAGCCCCCGCTCCGGTGACCTCACAGTTACCCTGACATGTCTTATCTATCTCACTCACACAAACATGGCGCATGTACATCTACATATAGACTGTGCGTGTACCAACACCAACGCGTTTGGTACGTACATTTTTATCGCCACTGTCCGAAGGGTGGGAGTACAGGTAAATTCACGAAAGCTGGCACGAATGGATCGAGTAAGTGACAGAATGTATCTATGTGTGGATGTCAAAATGACAGTAGATACAGGTCGGTATAGCACGGCCGCATACACACAATGATAGATGTCATTCATTTCATTCATTCCATTCGTGCCAGCTTTGGTGAATTTACCTGTACTTTCCGAAACTGTTAGTGTATGATTTTTGTTATACTTTGTATTACGAGTATGACTGAGTTTATAATTACATACATGTTTAATTTTATTCTTAATATGTTGTAATAGGCACAACTGTTTATATATTTAAGAAATGGACTCTACCTCGCGGTTACGGAACGACCTCCTTGAGCTATTTTATGCAGCACCTTATAAAATCTCATAGCATGTACAAGTGCGATGCAACCCAAGATTTATAGCTAGTACACAAATTCTTAATTGTGATAAGTACCTACAGTCGACGTCAAAGATATCATTACAGTTGAGCTGCCAAATATATGTTTACACGACGTTATTGCCTTGACATTAAAGTCGTGTAAATATATTTTTGGCACCAAAACCGTAATGATAACTTTGACGTCGACTGTACATATGATGCGCACAGAACTGTATATGCGCGTGCGCCGGTAGAGAACCGCAGAGCTACGCAACGACACGGTACAAACAAAACATAACGCAATACTGTACGTAGCTGTAATATAATCTTCTCAATTGTGTTGCTAACCTGGTTACTGTTTTAGAACAGGGGGCTATCATAATCTCATAAATGCGATTCAGTTTAGGTTCTACTTGTCAGTTGTTGACAGTTATTCTATGGGACTTACATCGCGATTCAGGCCTGCTACCGGGAATACCGAAATTCGTAAATTTCGAGGATTTGTCTGCGTCACTCTAATAACGCCTTCGTTGGAGTGACAGAGA
>JALPQI010012640.1:0-41474 GCA_025490895.1 Thaumatotibia leucotreta | reverse complement strand
TCCAACAAGAGTACAAACTTCACATATAACAGGTGGAGTGGGCTTGGCAAGTGTGAGCTCTGCCATTGTATGTCCTTCATTACAAGTCATTTCTGCTTCAGACTGTGTGCGTACAAGTACAGAGACTGCGTCAGACCAAAGACGATCGTCTGTAGCATCCTTAACTCTAGTATACACCCGTACTTCATATTCAACATGCGGACACAGGAGACATAATTCAAATTCGCAATAACCACGAACACAACTAACCGCTTTGTCAGCCGCTCGCCATTCTGCTTCAACTACATTTAAACGATAATCTATCTTGTATGAACAAGCTCTGCATGGATGAACTTTCTTTTGCATCCAAACATCAGCCCCAATCCACTTCAAAATAACGCTGTTTGAGCTAGTTACTACTACCTGTACGTCACGAACAGGACCCAAGCGGATAATAGACTTTATATTAAAAGTTTCATTGACACAATAAACCATAGACTTGCATGTTATTAGTAATAATGAACCATAGTGCCAATGTAGTTTCATGTCTCTCTTAAACGTATTATTTACAGCACCTGTTTTATTTGCGCATAACAGCGTCAGGCCTTTTTCGTCGTCATTTATGTAAAATAAGCTAAATGTAAACCTGTCTCTCGGATACTGCCAATGGCACTCCAGTATTTGCCAGTTGTATAAAGTACAAAGGAAATTGTCACTCTTAGGATAATGTTTCATTATCTTCACTTCTACGAACTCGAAAACGTTGTCTTCTTCATTTGATTCCGTTGTTCCTTTGCCCGAGCGCCAATAAAACTGATCTTTAACGCGATCCGCCAATACGGAACACTTTATGGTCGTATTGTTAATAATCTGTGTATTTAATTGCTTATTAAAGCTTTCTATCCGGAGGGATGCACTGTTGTGGCCACTGCAATACAGTTCAAATACGTCTCCAAGAGGCACAAACCACGAACGTTTTCCCGGCTTATTTTGACCCCTTGCCGTTTTGACTGCCAATTGCGGTTTCACATGAACATGCAGAGAGTTTTGACAGCCAAGTTTACTATCCAGGCAGCTGTATTCATAATTGCCTAAATTAGGACTGTTGATAATTATCTGACCAGTGGTTTTATTAATGGCGTTTGCTTGTAATGATACTCCATTCACTCTTACTCTGATGTTTCCTGCATCATCGCTGGTGCAACGAAATATAACATCTTCACCTTAGGGTTTAATGAAGAGTCTTGCTTCCGAGTCTTGTCTTTCTGCATTAATTGTTATTTTCGGTGTCAGCTGATCCCCTGTGCACGTACATGCTAGGACCCCAAGCAGAAGCGCGAAAAAAATCACCAGCACTGGAATCCACAAAGCAGCAAAACTTGTATACATCGCGGAGTGAACACAATTGTTAAATTATCAATAATTTGCCCGTGGTTCAGTGCAATTGTTATAATTGTTATGCAACTCGTTGAATTGTGTCTAAATCCTTCCTCTTAATCTACCGAAACGGGAAGTTAATTTAAATATTGGTTTAATTCCGTCACAGTGACATCATCTGGTTATTTCCCTACAGCAGTGGTGATTTAATTAATACATTACGAAATAATAAATTATTCAGACAATTTTATTAATAATTTTAATCATGCGTCACTCATACCCGCGAGGAATAGATTAGGATGGGAAGGACTTTAATAAGAAATAGCCTAATTTAAACGTATTGTGAAAACACGAATCAAAATATTTATTAACTAAATATTTTGATTTGTACTTTAATTTTTTTTTGTTTTTTAAGACCGAGTGGCCGAGGGGTACAGGCATCAGCCGCGAAAGCTGAGTACCTGGGTTCGATTTCCACTTTAGGTGGTTAAGTGATCTTGGTCGTTTTTCTTTGGTATATGGAATCTAATATTTATAGCCTAATTTAGTTTCACCTATTAATAGGTAGGCTGCCGCGTGGTAACGGCAGTAAGAATACATTTGTTGCCATCCCATGTGTTTCCGTGGGTGTCGTAAAAATCGACTCTAAGATTACGTAAGTGTCACTGATCATCATAGAAAATATAATAGTGTGATATCAAAGAAAAAATCATCAAGACACCATTGCGATTACAGCAATAAATAAGTATGACCTAAAGAGAGACGGGAATTTAATGATTTCTCAAGTTTACGGGTGCCCTTTACCCGCCATATTTTATTCAATCCCTCGTTTGAGGATATTTGGATCTTGGAAACATTTCAACCGCTTACCTACCCAGTGCAGGGTGGCAACCACGATCTACTAAAGCGAGTCAGTTTAGGACCTAATCTGAATCGCGATGTGTCAAGTCCATAGAATAACTGTCAAAAATTGTCAAGCCGAACCTAAAGTCCGAAGTAGCAAACGAATTCCAACTGTCTTTGTCGCACTAATTAAGAAAGTGAAGTGACAGAGAGAGAAAACTGCGTGAGCACTCTGCATGCCTAGCCAAGATGCCTTTCTGCAAGCGTATACGATAAGTAATAAATATACACCGTGTTTTTATTGATTTCCGTTAAATTAAAGGGAAGCTTATTTAGGTCGAAAATAATCAATTTCGCTAAGAAACTAGTGTCTTAACTCTTACTGTTATTGAGTTATTAAAAAAATAAGTTTAATGACTGAACAAGTGTATTGCAACCTTTATTACATCCTAATGTTACTTATTTTGACGTGTGCCGTCAGTCACCTGAGATCTTATTCTTAAGGTTCTCTCACACTTGTCATTACAATTATTATGTATGAAATAGAAAAAATTTTTTTTTACCAAATTAACAAAAGCCGATATACCAGGAAACTTCTATTAATGTCCCAAGTAACTTGTCCAATTTAACGGAAATCAATAAAAACACGATATATGAGAATGACAGATTCACACGAAGAGTCACGTGATCCTTTCCATACATTATGGTCACGTGACGTATCGCTTATCGAATACGATTGCAGTATTGCACGTCGGCTAGGTCTGCTGCTGGTAAACTAATGGCACGTGCTGAAACGTATCAGACGTAAATGAGCGTTTTAAAAAACTGAGACGAAAACGGGCGTTTTCCAAAAAAAAATCGAAAACCTGATTCTTCCAGATCTGGACATGCTTGGGCTCATTCGAGTCAAAATGACGAGCTAATTCGATTTAAATAATAAAAAAATAATATAGAATAGCTTCGTAGCTAAGGTCTCTACCGACCAGTCATAGTCATAGTCATTTATTTTATAAAGTCGATTTACACGTCAACATTAATAAATGAAATCAGAAAATTCAGTCTAACATATTTTACGAGTGTATCATTGTATTAATAGTATATTGAGAGAAAGAAAAAATGTGTATTTGTAATATAATATGAAACATAACATTCAACATTTTAAATTTACAGACCAGATTACACACGTTAAAAACATCGAGGTCACGAGACTTTTTTTAGACCTAACCGCCATTGCTCGCAATCTAGTAAGAATAAACACAGGCCCTGAAGGATGTAAACAATTTCATTTGGATCGAGTAATTCTACTGCTATCGAAACTGAGAAACGAGGGTTTTGATGGGTCGACGAATCGTAAAAAGTTGTGCTATTGGCTAAACAATAGATTTTTTGTTGAGTGCTGATAACTAAGAAAAGTAAACAAAACAAGAAGGATTTTTATTGTTAGACGTCGTTAGTTTTATTGCAATCTTTGTGTAGCATTATTTTAGCTTTTGTGTTATGAATTCTAGCTGGAATAATTAATTAGGGTTAATATTCGTAACATGAACGAATGAGAAATTCGACCGGTGTCCGCTACGCTGGAGTGGCCGAGTGGTTTAGACATCAGCTGCGAAAGCTTAGGACATGGGTCACAAATCACACCTCCGGCGTCATTAAACTTCTGTATTTTTTCTTTGGTATAATGAACCCCGAAGAGCTGGCGACTTCCTCGCACAACGCATCAGTATTGCGATACAGCGAGGAAATGCCGCCAGCATCCTCGGTAAATTGTAGTTTTGAAAATAAATATATATAAAAAATTATGAATGTATAAAAAAATATTTTTTACAGTGTTATATTAAAATCACTTTTGGGTCGTCAAAGGTACATTCTAATTCATATTTACAATAGGTAGAAAGTCGGTTGTATTATGTCAGCGACAAGCAATCCTGTCATAACTTATAAAAATTTTATTATCACAATTTAATTCACTACTTGTTTTTATTTTCCATGAAAGCCCAGTAACTGGTTTCTTGAAACGGACATTTTGTTAAACATATTCTAAGAGAAACTGCTTCAAAAGGCTTTGTTAGTCTGACAAAGGATTAAATTAATTCCATTTACCTTGGAACTATATCTCTAATATATAGTGAAAAATACATTATTTAAAGAGACCTATTCAATGATACCTACAGCATTATAGCAAAATAAAATTGTCCCCACTTTACGAGTAGGGGAGGTACTTTTTAACCGACGTCAAAAAAAGGAGGAGGTTCCCAATTCGACTGTTTTATTTTTTCTTGTATGTATGTTACCCGATATCTCCAAGAAACGTGAAATTATTTTAATTTTTATTTTTGTGATCGAACGTGTACAACCCTGAAATGGTCCCATTGGCACCAAGTTGGGGTCTAATGATGGGATCTTGGAGAAATCGAGAGATCTCTTCAAATATTATATGTACGTGTAAGGCGTTTTTGGTAATTTTCATTCATTTACAAGAGTTTTCATTCAGAAAGTAGGATTTGATGACAGGAAAACAAATTGCAAATTGAAAACTTCTCGTACTAACTTCAAATGAACATTCTAACTTTGTTTTCTTCCCAATAAGGGCCTTATCACACTTGCGATTTACAAGCGAGGCGAAAGCGAAGCGTACGCGCGGCGTGTTCGTCGCGTGCCCGCAACCAATTCGCCGCGATGGTGTCGCGATTACGCCGCGATCGCGTAATCCTGGACACGGCGCGCATAGTCCAGCGGTTCCTCTCCCTGCAGCCCTAACCACCGGCAGCTTGGGCCCGCTCCGGCGACACTCTAGGTTAGGTTCTTTATAGTGTTTACATTTTGTATTGTTTTATTGCATTTTACTTTTATAATCATGCTGTAAAACGCCTAACCCAAAAAGCAAAATAAATGAAGAGGAATAACTACTTCCAACTGCACAATGTTGTAAACTGATTTCTAATAAACAAATAAAACTTAGCTTAAATTCATTAGCCACTACATCAGGATTCTTAGCCGAGTTGTCAATCGCTAACGCTTAGTAGCGTATCGTAGTTTTCCCTCGTGTGTCACTCTTTCATCTAATACGACAAAGACAGTTAGCTGCCTTTCGTTTACGATTGACGATTTAGCGTTAGCGATTGGCAACTTGTCTAAGCACCCAGTAGATATAAATTATATTGCTTCAAATTCGACTTTTATACAATATTACCTACAGCCGGTCGGAGACAGTGGTTTACACAGGGCTCGTGAACCTTTTATTAGATACCTTAGTAACTCAAAACCTCTATTTTGCATATTCATGCGGATCCAGACGAAATAACGCCGTCAAAAGGGAAACCAGTGTACAAACAAACTTTGTTTTCTTTACTTTTGCATATTAATAGTGGTTAGGTACCAAAGAGCAAGTTCGGTAAAACGAGGTAAATTATAGTCTATCCAGTCGCGTTTTATAAAGTTACATTTTACAATTTCGCTGTTTGCCTCTCTAACGCACGCACATGTTGGCTAGAAATAGAGACAAACAGCAAAATTGTCAGTAGAATAAAAACCGGCCAAGAGCATGTCGGGCCATGCTCAGTGTAAGGTTCCGTAGTTATTCAAAAACGGCTGGGCCATGTTCGAAAAAGTTTTATTCTAAAGTATTCTATAAGCCCACTAAAGTACCTATTCTAGCCATTCATGATTTTTTTAGTATTTTTTGGACCTACGGTTTAAAAGTTAGAGGCGGGGGACACAATTTCAATTTCTTTTTCATCTGTATGGATTACTGCCTTAAGAAAATAACTTTTTTCGGGACTCTTCTTCTTTTTCAAAGACCTTTTCAACAGTACCCCACACTAAAGGATTACAGCAAAATAAAAAAAGATCCCCACTTAAGTACTAAGGGAGGTACCCTATTGTTTTTTTCCACATTTTATTCTACCACTTTGTCGGCTTGAATAAATCACATTGTAAACCGAAGGCAACACGCACTGGTCATAAATTTTGGAGTCAATCGCGGACAATGATTCGAAAGCTATATAATTTAGGGTTGCGATGAAACCTAAAGGGCGCCAGCATGGTCTTCATTCGAAAACTAGGTTCGGACCAACCAAATTTTGTTGACAGTAATTTTCCTGCGGTATCACTAATTGTCTATGATCCTGTCCTCATTCATGATTAAAAAACATAGGTAAAACCAAAATAAAAGATTTCGATTGATGCTTAATTACGAGTTAAACTTGTGGAGCATAGTTGTAGTACTGGACTATAGTTGTATGGTTTTACGCACAGAATTAGATTTGGATAGAAGAAACAAGTTCATTCATTTGTATGGCGGCCGAGCGTGTCAGATTTTGTACTGAAGTGGTTACTTGCCTATGATTTTAAATATGTCTCAGGCCCTTGAGTATTCATATTTTTTTGTGTTGTTGCAATTAATATTACTTAGGGAGGTATTATTAATGTTTTTGTTCACTTCAACTTACAAAATTTGACGCCCGAAAGCTGCAAGCTGCGATTAAAGACGGACAACTCAGTAGATTTGACTGAGTTCATTTGACACTCTAAGTAGATACGTTTGCTTGATCTATGGTATATATGACATCTGTGGTCTTACGGTTCGTAATAAAACTAAGATTTTGTTCCAAAAGTGCGTAATTGGAGAATAATGCAAGTTTTTAGGTATGCCTTCATTTTTAGATTATTCTAACGATTGGTATATATGCCTCAGCATGCTAGCCACAAAGTTCATTGACATGCCACAATCCAATACCACGACGATTCAACGAGTCCCATCGGCCGCATTTTCCGTGTGTTGAGGCCCTACCGCAACCTCCGAAGTTCACATATTTCGGGGATTTGTCTCTTGGGGGGATTTGTTTGTGTTGTTGTCTCTGTCACTCTAATGACGCCTTCGTTGGTGTGACAGAGACGCCTGAAATTTGTGAACTTCGTATTTCGCGATACGCCAACAATGTAGCTATACAGATACAGCGCTACCGTGATAGACTAGGACATGTTGTATTAAGTTGTGAAAAGGCTTTGTCAGGTCAATCTACTTTATATTGTCATTTTTGTTATCCGAGGGGAGGAATGATTTTTTAGATGTGCCCGCCTTATTTTATTTATGACCTGGGGCCTATTGTATAACAAATTACCACTAATATTACAAGCGGATGTCATTTTTCTATCTCACTTATTAGAAAGAAACTTCCGCTTGTAATATCAGTTGTAAAGTTGAAATTTGTTATGCAATAGGCCCAAGTACAATTTCTGAATAAATACATTATATCCGTCAGATAAGGATAAGATTATTTCCTTTTCCTCACTCGTGGAAAAGAAAATGACGGCTAATATTTTTATCCGACAGATATATTTTATTCGGGGGAAATACTAATATCTACGTTTCTAGCAAATTTCGTTCATAGCAAAGTTCTCAGTAATGTCTGATTAGGTAAACAGACATTACTGAGAACTTTGCTATGAACGAAAGAACTTTGCTATGCCATTTAAAGAAAAACTCAAAGAATAATTAGGTAATTATTCTTTGAGTTTTTCTTTAAACAATAATTTCCCCTTACCCTTAACTTTACCCTTTCATCAAATAGCTTTTATAACGTCTTCAAAAGTCTGAGAGCTAACGAAAATATACACAGAAGAGATCACCGTCTTTTTAAATTAGGTTAAAAAGGTTCCATGAGCACTAATTACTAGGGTGGTCCAAAAAAAATTGTATCTACATCCATATCTTAAGTTGTCTACAATATGTTTAGCGGCGGTAAGCAAAAAGCCTACTTTAAGGTGGATGTCCCTGTGCGATTTTCATACAAATTTGTCGACATTAACTCTGTTAATTAGTAGACTTTTTGTGATTTTGAACCTTGCTAGTAAGTTGTACGTATCCCGTAGACGGCGCGTATGTAAAAAAAAGTCCAAAAAGTGGTATAGTATTTCTGAATTATCAATTTGAAAATTGATACAATTTCGCTCTTTGCCTTTGTATATGTGCGTGAATAATACAATCCATGAAAACTAACATGGAGGCAGATGACAAGGTAAGTTTAACCATATCCATCACAGATGTCACTTTAAAACTGCTAGTTAAATGACCTCACTAATTAGTAATATATTCGGTCAATAGATGGATTATTAAAAGTAAGCGTAATTCATAAAATAGGTATGTTGTTATTGTTTTTATCAAATAAAATATCCGGTAAAATTTTATCCCTCGATTCGCCAGGTCGGATCTCAAAATACAATATATCGGTCAGTATTTTTTATGAATTACAGCCAGTAGGTAGTTAGGTAGCTACTTTTGTATCTAACTATGATGCTCACTTTAATTCTCATTTAGCGTAACTTGTACAACAGTTTGGAAGAAAGGAGCACATTAATATGATAGGTACTAATTAATATCTGAGAGGTAATAAATAAAATAAGTGGCTATAAATTAATAATAATAATAAACAAATAAATATATCGGGACATCTTAAGCTTAAATTAAGGCTTGTGTTGTGGGTAATAAGAAATAAGCGATGATACATATCATGTAACTACATACAGATACTTAAACACATAGATAGCCACGATCAAGGAACAAATATTTGTGATAAAAAAAATACACAAAATAATGCTTTCACTGGGATTCGAACCCGGAACCTCCAGCTTCATAGATAGGGTCACAACTAACTCGGCTACCGAGGCTGACGACTTTAATTTAAATGGACGCGTAAAATACTTTTTGGTAAGTGGTCACAAAATATTTTGTTCATTTGTCACAGCAAAGTCAATGTCATCTATGAGTCAACATTTTGCAATTTTGTTCCACAAGTCAAGGCAAAAGTGTTCGTTTCGAATAAAATCGATATCATAAACATGCCCACAACGATGGGCAGAACGAATAAAAATGAGTACCGAAAACACCGTTGATCTGGGGGGGAAAAGAAAAAGCGTCGAGTAGAAGCGGGGTTACTCCTTCACCATGGCACCACATAGTAAGTATCTCGCCGTAGCGAAAATTTAAAATTTGAAGCGTAATAGTTAAAACACCTATTTAATAAGTACAACTGTACTCACGTGTACTGCGATAAGAGTTTATCGGAATACCCGAGCCGCTTTTAAAGTAGTTAGAACATTTTTTCTTCTATATTTATGACACTCTCACATTTTACTCTCACATTAAATTTGCCAGCTAATCTTTGTGTTAGGTAACGATTCAAATGATTCTGTAGTAGATATACATATTATTACCTTTATTCTATTGCCAATTGCGACACAAACTTTGTCAGTTATTATTAATTTCAATAAAAAGAACAGATAGGGAGGTATAATAAATTAAATTCACCAATGTGACAATTTCAGGAGGATAGCAGCTTGGCGGGATATTAAGACCGACCAAACTCACGAGCCTGAAACATCAGATTCCACCAATCAAACCCCAATTATTTGTGCAACTAATACTCAGTGAGTGTTTACTACTTTTAGAGTTGTATAATTCATTATGGAATTCATATCATATGAACCTAAATGTCGTCGTATTAGAGACTAACTGTAGCTTAAATAACTATGTGTAGGTACACATATATTGCAGGACAGCGAAAGTATTCAGTATGTTATAGGTGTGTAACTTGTCAATCTATAATATGTAATAGATAACAATACCCATATACTTTTCACTTGACATATTCCAACAGTCATTACTGTCATTAGACTTACAAAGCAATACTAAAGTTTTAGCTACGCATGTAATATTTTCAAATAATTTCATTCAAACTGTCCACTCGAAAGACATTACCTTTTCAAATCAACCAATCACCATGTGAGACGGCGCTGCGCGCTGCATACTGTCGGCAACCTCTCAAAATGAGCGTCTCAGACCGAGCAGAGTCACAGTTAAAATTATCGTGTTATTGTGTACCTATGAATAATTAGTATATTTTAATTTCTCGCAATTAAAATAAAAAGTAAAGTAGCTCTGGTTTAGAAACCATATTACTGGAACAATTTGAAAACAAACGATGAAAAAAAAACTCGCGGTAATATTATGGCTTGTTTTAGGCTGTTATCAAACAACATATTTATTATACTAATATCATGGGGCATTCCTCCACAAGTCGACCTACCTAGCGTCAAGTCCCCGCCTCCTATATTATTGTGATATGAGCTAGCTTTATTGACTGCGTAACTTACTTTTCCTAACTAGTGCGGAGAAGTAAAATTTTGCGCACGCTTCTCGTACGTTAATTTCTCTTTTTAAGGCACTTGTTATGAGAAAAGTCGTTCGATACACGTGTAAAAACTTATTTTTAACTCGGGTGATTGACTTTCATCCTCGTGGAAAAAATTTTTTTTTTTGCACTTGCATCGAAATGCAACTACTACTACTACTACTATTCTTCCCCTCTTGCTCGCACCAGTCGCGCCAATATGCGTGTGCGACAAGGATGACTGGAAAATAACTTGTACAAACATTAAGTTTAATCACGTTTCTGTAATATTATTATGAAGGCTATTCTTCTGTTTCTACCTATCGTTATCCCGGCTTTTGCCAGGGTCCGTACCTACCTTTCCTCCTCTTTGCGCGATCCTGGGCATCTTCATACTTCACTGTCTGTCCATCTGTCTGTCTATCACCAATATGTATTTAATGGATAATTAGTTGAAATTTTCTCAGATGATGTACAGTCAGCAGCAGATATTGCTAAGCGGGCAGAGTTTTCAAAATAAACTATGCACGACTATTAGAGTGTGTTAAGATCATTGTGAACACCCTACTCGTTAAGCAATATCTGCTGCTGATTGTACCTACCTAAAATATTGCCGATATAACAAGAAACACTAAAAATAATTAAATATTTATATAGCTATGTTTTGTCGTGTTTCGAATAATAACAACATAATTAAAAAAAAAATATTTCTTTATTATTGGACGATTAGTATATGAACAAATAAATATATTTAGCATGTGACCATCTTACACATATCAACCTAGTGCCACAATAAACTCCATCAAGGCTTGTGTGAGAACTAAACTACAAAATATGTAATATATAGAATAGATACATACAAATACTTAAATACATATTGAATAGTTGGAGTCCTAATTTTATTAATCTGTACGTAGGTATGAACATGGCATTATGATTTTAGATTAGGCAATCTCTTATGGACCTATAATGATAACCTATCAGGTTTTATACTTGCAGACTATTTTATTCAAATAATTTTAAGTTTTATAGTCTACCTAAAACCTTCTCTTCTTAAATCACTCTATCGATTAAAAAAACGCATCGAAATCCGTTGCGTAGGTGTAAAGATTGAAGCATACAATAGGGATATAGGGACAAGAGAATGCGACTTTGTTTTATATTATGTAGTGATATGGAAGATTATAACCCCTTTATTCATAACCGTCTCCTAATTTAGCAAACTGTTTTTGGGGTTCCGTTGCCAAAATTGCAAAAAACGAAAACCTTATATTCGTCAAGTCATGTCCGTCTCTGTCCGTGTCTGTCCGTCACATCCAATTTACTCGGAAACAATAAATGGAATACTCGGAAGTAATGATATTTGGTGAGGATTGTGTTGTATGAACCGCCAATGATATATAAGTAAAGATACGTCTTACTCTAACAAAATGAGCGAAATAAATACTTCACACCATACACCTCCTACAATTTATTGATAGTTGACAAACACTTATCTTCATACTTCATAATGCGTAAAAGAGATGGTAAAATACATATACTCGTATTTAATTAACGAAAAAGAGACAAGATGTATCTCTATAGTTTTTGAGATAGGTTGTTTTAACTGTATTTTTTATGATAAATTGATAATGGTACGGAGTCCGACTCGCACTTGGTGGGTTTTTTAATTCATAATACATACATAATTATTATATACGTATAAAAATCAACTACAGGAAACAACGTATCACCTTCCTAGTAAGTTTGTGTGTCTGTTGGTCCATACGGAAGAAAACGTTGATTTAAACTGAATACCTAAATTCTCAAATTTGAAGTCTTCATGACCTAAAAACTAAATAAACCTCCACGTTAATGAAATCAGAAGATCTGTTTGTCTGTTCGTCTCTGTGCCTGTTCATAGCCTGGCTGAAAGTTATAGTTTGCCTGTCGATTTGCCTGCCCACCTGTTTTTCTTTGTTTGAATGCATGATTTTTGTACATGTGACCTTTTCAATTCGTAACAGATCCCTGTAAAATACACTGAGCAAATTTGATAGTCACCTACTTACCTATGTGTAAACATAATTATTGATAGGCAAGGTTTTGTATATTTATTTTAAAATATACTTTCTGCAAATAGGTAGGTAGTTAAAATATTTTTTGTGCTGTCCACATGGCTTGTTAAGAAATTAAAACTTGTTTGAACCCATTGAACTTAAAGATCTAGAGTATTTCCGCTGGGAAACAATTCTTATTATAATAAGCGAACTCTGATTCAGAAAATATTATTTTGCATCCGTCTGAATTTCACAACTGATTCTTGTAAAATGGTATGTAATGAGTATAAGTTGAGTGGCCGTGTGGTGATGGCAATAGAAATACATTTGTTACCACCCCAACTCTTCCCGTGGGTGCCCTAATAGTCAACTAAGGGATTCGAAGTGTCACTGACCATTATTTATTGAATATTGGATGATGGGCAACAGCTTGCCCTGCGTGGCGATTATGGGTATTTACTTCCTAATGCATCCGTATGCTTAGGTACCTAATACGAGAGGCCTTTGTCCAGCAGTGGACTAATTATAGACTGATGATGTGATCTGAGTTTAAGTTACCGTACGAGCCCAACACTTGCCCCATTCTTGATGGTGGATGTGATAAATAAAATCACTGATCTATGGTTATGATATAATTTATTGTAAACTAACGCATGAAGAGTATCAGCTACGGACGTATAAACGTTAACGAATAAAGTAATTAAAATAAGTGTATTAAGTCAGCGTGATCGTGGGTACAGCAATTATATTTAATGCTGTCGGGGGGATGTGCAGTGCTTGCAATGTACAGTTACTATAACTTTTCTTATGACATACATAAAGAATTACCACATGACTTGATGCCCACCTGACGGTGTGTTTATTTTGTAAAGTTTCAAAATCATTGTTTGTATGTCTGTCTGTCTCTCTGTCTGTTTAGGGCTCCCTCTAATCCCTCTATATGGCATTTTTTTTTCGAAACGCTTATGTTATAAGAGACTTGGCATAATCAATTTTTGTAAACAATATTTAGAATATTACTTTGCCAGAAACTATTTTGGCATATTATTATTTAGGTCATGTGTTATTTCGCAGAAATTGGATTTCCATATTTTTGGCATATGTACATAATTATACACGGTGTTACGCGAGCACTGCGAAAGATTTTAACTATGCATTCTAGACACCAAAATAAACACAAAATATTATGAGACCTTATGTCAATTCCACCAAAAAAAATTTTTTTTCTTTTTTTTAGGCCGATTTGAATATTTTTTAACATTTCCAGTACTTTTTATCATAACAACAATTTGTTTAAATTATTTATTTCAATTGTTTTTTTAGGTACCTACAGGTTATTTCGTCAAGTCTATTCGTATTTTTTGATTGTCAGGCAAAAGGTGTGGTAATATTAGAACACATTGTGGTAGCATTGTAATTCAAAAGAAGTTAAATGACGAGTTACGTCGAAAAACTTATTTCGAAAAAAGGTTGAGTATCTCTGAAACCAAACCGAATTCAGGAAATTTTATATAACATTAAAGACTCTAAATATGGTCAGGAATCCAGCATTAAAATCTTTCGGAATGCTGACGTAACACCGTGTATACAACTCTCCGAAACTTACTTCACATACATATATTTTACGTTAGGCAGAAATGCATTATCTATTATGGTAGATTGGGTTTGGTACATATACTTATTATAACGATGTAATATGACAATGTTAAGAAAAAGATGAGGTGATTGGTTAGTTAGGTTAGAACTGCGATCTTGACTACCGTTCATTATTGCTGTGGCAAACTGGGTAAGGTTAGACTAGAACAATTGCGATCTCATTAGGAATTCACTGCTACGACAAAGTGGGTTAGGTTAGAACTGCCATCTCATTATTAAGTCACTGCTATATCAAAGTACGTTAGGTTACTTTAGAACTGGGTAGGACAAAGTGGGTTAGGTTAGGTTAGAACTGCCATCTCATTAGTAAGTCACTACTATCTCAAAGTACGTTAGGTTAGGTTAGAACTGCCATCTCATTAGTAAGTCACTACTGTATCAAAGTACGTTAGGTTAGGTTAGAACTGGGTAGGACAAAGTGGGTTAGGTAAGGCATCGGTCTCACCGCGAGCTACTAAGCTATGAACTATCGGCTACAAACACGAACAAAAGATACGCACTCCCGTGTAAATATAAAATATTTTAAAATAAAAATAAAACCGCCTTCAAAAATTCGCCCAAACTAAAAAGTCAAAAATAATTTTAGTTCCTACTTCTTAGGATTTCCTACACAAACCTTTAAACCTTTTACCCTATTCATTGAAATAAAATATTATGGCTAGGTACCCTACAGATTTCTTAGAAGTCGGTGCCAAGCCAAATACGTTCATTCAGGTATATATTAGATAGAGCTTTGTAACTTACTGTCACTCTGATTATGTTTTTATCAACAGAATGTTCTACCTCAGTCATTTTGATGAAAGCATAACCGGAGTGACAGTAAGTTACAAAGCTCTAGCCTCTATCAAATACAGTTATATACTCGCGAAGAGAACATATTTGGCTTGGCACCGACTTCTAAGAAATCTGTAGGATACCTAGCCATAATATTTTATTTCAATGAATAGGGTAAAAGGTTTAAAGGTTTGTGTAGGAAACCCTAAGAAGTAGGAACTAAAATTATTTTTGACTTTTTAGTTTGGGCGAATTTTTGAAGGCGGTTTTATTTTTATTTTAAAATATTTTATTTTTTGCTTTTTAGTAGTGTAAAATCGTTATTTAGTATGCTCTAAATACTTATAATTAGAATGTACTGCACTGTAATAGGCCAGAAAACCTGAACTGGATACCTTAAATATTCAAAGAATTATCCCATTATGAAGGAGATATACATTGTATCATCAGCAAGTATGAATAATTTCAAAGATTATAGGTAACAGCCTTAGCATGCCTATATTATTTAAAGAATCATTTACCGCTAACCAACATGTCATAACTACTAAGCAAACACTTAAATAGATCTCGAAAATGTATGACAGTTGTTATATTCAAAGAATTATCCCATTATCAAGGAGATATACATTGTATCATCAGCAAGTATGAATAATTTCAAAGATTATAGGTAACAGCCTTAGCATGCCTATATTATTTAAAGAATCACTTACCGCTAACCAACATGTCATAACTACTAAGCAAACACTTAAATAGATATATTCAAAGAATTATCCTCCAACTCCTAATAGTTAAGGAGTTATACCTTTCGTCATCAGCTCACCAACATGAGACTATGACCACCTAAAGGCAAATACTCAAATAGCTTCCAAAATACATGAACTGTGTTATATTTAAAGAATTATCCCCCAACTCCTAATTTCTAAGGAGTTGTACCTTCCATCATCAGATCACCAACTTAAAACGTTCATGACTAGACGCAAATACTTGATTAGTCTTCGAAAATAAATGAAAAATGTCATGTGTGCCTACAACATTTGAAGAGTTCCCTCGATTTCTCCAGGATTCCATCATCAGATCTGGATTCGGTGACAATGGGACCAACTAGAAGGTATACCCATTCAAACAAAAAAAGAATTTTTCAAATCGGTCCACGCGTCTTCGAGTAATCGGGGAACATACATAAAGAAAAAAAAAAGATTTCGACGAATTGTAAACCTCCTCCTTTTTGAAGTCGGTTAAAAAGAGAGTGTCTCTTTTATTTACACGGGAGTGCGCATCTTTTGTTCGTGTTTTTTAACCGATAGCTCGCGGTGAGACCAGTGCCTTAGGTTAGAACTGCCACCTTATTAGTAAGTCACTACTATATCAATGTAAGTACGTTAGGTTAGGTTACAATTGCGACCTTATCAGCAATTGACTGTTATGACAAAGTGGTTTAGGTTAGGATACAACTGCGACCTCAGCAAGTCAGCAGTAATTCACTGCTATGGCAAAGTGGCTTCGGTTAGGTTAGGTTAGAATTGCGACCTTGTTAGATTAAATTATGCTCAATTAGTAAGTCTACAGTAGAGTAAATTGTATTTCCATTTCAACAATTATAAAGAAAAAGAAATGTATTTTCCTTTACTGTCATGGCAAAAAACTCGACAAGAAAACGTTATGCATATCTTGCACGGGAAAGAGAGGGCTGGAAGATACTCCAACGACAAGTGAATAACTCTGTGATGATGATGATGAAGGTGACCGTCTGTTCATTATAAGAAAAAGATTTGAGAGTTCAACCCACAGTCCCTTATATTCCAGTATGTGTGTCTATTTGTCCGTCCGTGGCTAAGCTCGGCGATCGTTAAGGTGCATGCAGGCCAAAAGAGCATTCGCTGTTCTAACCCCCAACTCTACGAAATTCGATCGTTACACGAAACGAGATTCGTTGAATTCGTAGAGTGGGGGATAGAACAGCGAATGCTCTTTTGGTCTGCATGCACCTTTAGTATCAACTAGAAAGCTTAAATGTGGCATGTACATGTATATTTTTATACCACCGACATCGACAGAACGATGAAAAAAATTAAATTTTACGGTAAGTATCTATAGAGGACACGTAAAATGATGATGTTTTATTAGCACTTTCACCTTATGGTATGTGGTGTCTTTAGGTATGTGACCTTGTCATCAAAAGCGGTTGTTTATGCAATATAGAAATAGATAAAAATCTCTTGAAAACTCCAAATAATTGTGCCACGGAGACACTAAACTTATTGTTAGAATAATATTTATTTTACGTAATGTATACCGTTTTTTAGTGTGGGGATACAACAGGAACCCCTGTCTCTCTATATCTCCGTACACTGCTAACTTTAGTGATCGTTAGTAAATACCTACTAATAATATATATTTGGAATGAATGAATGAACGAATGAATTAATGAATGAATGAAAAGTTAAATAATTAAACGTAAAGTTTAATTAAATAAACGTTAGTTATGCACGTCGATAGATGCGTAATAAGTCGTTCACATTTCTTGTTAGATTTGCGGATAAGTTCGAGCATTTTTTGAAGGGGTAGTAACAAAAAAATGCTAGTAATTTGTATTTTAGTCTACTATTATTTATTGTACTGGTGAAAAAGTAACCCTGTATATCTATGTATTATTCATTATATCGTCGTTCATCACAAATAATAGCGCTTGTTGTCGGACGGTAAAATGCACACTACGCAGCGGTCTTGGGTTCAATCCCCAGCCCGAATCATTTACTTTATTTTATAAGCTTATGTATGTCATATTATATTATATTCACAAGTCCTTTACGGTGAAGGAAAACATCGTGACGAACCTCCATACATCTGCGATAAAAAACAAGGATGTATGTGAGGTATCCAACAAGTACCTACTGGGCCAGCGTTGGCACCACGCAAAATATGCACGTTTGATGTCGAGACGCTAAAAAATGCCCTGAATACAATACAATCCAAAAATACCGACACCACAAGTCTTAATGGAGCGTACCGTTTACTAGGCCGATGTGTGTGAAAATGTCCCAGGATATTGATTTTTTTTGTGTGTGACTAGACGAAAACTATGCATCATGGGCTATGATCGAAATGATCATTTTTTCACAAGGTTGATATTTAATATGCTCCTACTCGTAAACAAAGGGTAGCATTTCTTGCTGGTCACAGACCACCTCCTGTAGACTTTCATTACCTATAAGGCGACTCGCAGTCACCAGCAGTTATATTTCTCGCACTGATATACTTAGACGCGGCGCTCGTCGTGCTTGTTCAGTTGCGACTAAGTAACAGACCCGTAAATAGCGCTCGTTTTTGGCAATAAAAAAGCCGAAAAAGTGCATTTTACTGCTTTACATGGAGTGTTGTGTGAATTGGTATGCAAAGACAACAAGAAGTTCTAATTTAAAAATATAGATTAGCGGCCCATGCTGAAAAAAATATGGGTCATTTGAACCACCAGGTGACCTATCTAGAACGATATAAGAGCATAAAATAATAAGATTCAGCACTATGCCGTCACTTGTAAGCTGTCCAACTGACTCCTGGTGAGAATTTAAAAGTACAGGTAGAGTGAGTACATTTTGGTCATATATTTTTGTACGGCATTCTTACCACCGATAGATCCATGAAAAATAATAAGAAAACGCACAGTGCCGTACAAAAATTGTGCGCCACAAAGTCTGATTTTTTTTTTATTTTCCGACTATCAACAGGGTAAATTTAGTCATTTCATTTTGTACGGCATCTGTGTCATATTATTTCAATACTGCTTCTAATCCATTATTTCGCAACGCCGTACAAAAATGATGTACCAAGGGGAAAAAATCGAGGGTTGCAATCCCTTCCTTTCCGTGGTCCAGGGGGTGATTTGATACAACATGAAATAAATTTATTTTGAAAGTATTTTATGCATAGATAATATTTTTTCATATGCCGTATATTTTCGTTGGTCCAAAGGGAAAAAAAAACTGTACGAAATGTAAGGTGATTTTTTTTATACGGCATTTAGATATTTTATTTTTACTAATAGTCATAGTCTTTTCTTGATTCTAGGTTCCTAGTTAGAAACTATAAAAGTGATGACGTCATAGGTAAATAAATCTTTACATCTTAAATTTGTACGTAAGACTTGGATTTTGACAAATACATATTTATGTTTCAGAAAATAATAGATAAGTTAATTCGGACGTCGATGAAGACGTTGATTCCGATAACAACTGAGTAACTGATTCCAATACTGCATAAATTTATCTAATTTCTTAAAAAAAAAATATTATTATCATAAAATATATAGATTTTTTCTAAAAAATCATTGTTTTATTTATTGACATCATTACAATGAAACAAATCAATTATATATTATATGTATGTATCAATAACGTTTGAAGTGTATATTAAACCAAAAAGTATACATAACTGTTGATACTGGGATTTTTCATTTTCAATTCTTGGACATAATATACACAACGTTTCAATTCTGCTAGACGTCATAGTGATTTTATCATATTATCAATTGTTCTCTTCAAAAATATGTTAATACCGCACTGCATCAGATGGCCATAAAGTACCCTTAAAATTGTAGCGTGACTTTCATCAGCCTAAAATATATGGTCTGCATAAAAATGTACGGCATTATTTTTTCCTAATTTATCTCATCATCATCATCATTTCAGCCAAAAGACGTCCGCTGCTGGACATCTAATTTATCTATGTTAATGTTATTTAAAACAAGGGATAAAATGTAAAAAATTGCTATATTTCATTAATCTATGATACTTTTACATTAATTTGCAAAATTTCAGCTTTTGTATTTCTCTATAATTCTTTTTAGAACGGTTTATTTTGAACGGCAATACTATGTAAGGATTGTGTTTTACAACATCATGTTAAAAAAGAAGTTCCCGTACAGGATCAAATGATTTTACAGCTGTAAAAATCAAGGATAAGATGAAATGAAGATGATTATTGATATACATTCAAATGGACTATCATTTTTTGACAGCAATATTTTTAATAGTACTTTTGAGTGCTAGATTATGTTTTGGAACCGAAGCCGTACTTTTGTAAATCACCCCCTGGACTACGGAAAGAGAGGGGATTGCAACCCTCGATTTTTTCCCTTGTCGCATGATTTTTGTACGGCGTTGCGGAATAATGAATTAGAAGCAGTATTGAAATAGTATGACACAGATGCCGTACAAAATCAAATGGCCAAATTTACCCTGGTGAATGTCGGAAAATAAAAAAAAATCATACTTTGTGGCGCACAATTTTTGTACGGCACTGTGCGTTTTCTTATTATTTTTCATGGATCTATCGGTGGTAAGAATGCCGTACAAAAATATATGACCAAAATGTACTCACTCTACCTGTACTTTTAAATTCTCACCAGGAGTCAGTTGGACAGCTTACAAGTGACGGCATAGTGCTGAATCTTATTATTTTATGCTCTTTTTAAACGGTTTTTATTAACTTCACCGCGTATCAACTGTCGTCGATGCTTCAAATCTTGTGACCGATTTTTCGGCCACTTCTACTGCACCGAAATCAATAAAATTTGGAACTCTTATCAAGTCCCCATGACAATGCAATATTATAATATTTGTATCATTGTATCCTCAAAGCCTGATGCTGCAGACGTACTGCTTACCTTAACCGAGAGTGTTAGACACGTGAAAATTAAAATATAGCATGTTTGGCATAATCAGATACTAACAGCCTGATCTTGACTTCCAACTCCTCACTCCTGATGCTGCAGTACTGCCCACAATAACCGCAAGGTTTATCTTTTATCGATATCTTGATTTTAAAGAAGTTCTTTAGATATGAAGTATAGGTAGGAACATGCAAATGTAATACTAACGTCCAACTCCTCAAATCTGATACTCCAGTGTTACGGCCTGCCACAACCGCTAGGTTTAGCGATATGTAGATTTTGAAGTACTGCTTTAGATATTTGGTAGAAACATACGGATTTAATTATCATCATCATCATCATATCAGCCGAAAGACGTTCACTGGTGAATATAGGTCTCCCCCAAAGATTGCCACAAAGACCGGCCCTTTGCCAGCGACCTTCACCAGGTCATGAGTTCACCTTGGGGGGGGGGGGGGGCTACCCACGCTGCGCCTTCCGGTACGTGACCGCCACTCGAAAACCTTACCGCGCCAACGGCCATCGGTTCCACGCGCAACGAGCCCCGCCCACTGCCACTTCAGTTTAGCGAATCGAAGAGCTATATCGATTACTTTGATTCTGCTGCGGATGGTCTCATTTCTAATCCGATATCGCAGAGAGATTCCTAGCATAGCCCTCTCCATTGCCCTTTGGGTGACATTGAGCCTTTTTATGAGGCCCATTATAAGCGACCACAGTTTAGTACGCCACGTATGTCATCACCAGAGATCGGATGGATTTGAGACATTCTTAGTGACTTACGTCATTTTGATGACATTTAGTATGAGATGTCGCTTTGGCATTGGCAACATACACTGATCAAAGACTTTCGTCTTCAAACCCAGCGTGAGTGGATCGCGTAGCTTAGGGCGACCCGTCGGGCCTTCGGCCCTCCAGATGATAGAGTGACAGCGTGAGTGGATCGCGTAGCGTAGGGCGAGCCGTCGGGCCTGCGGCCCTCCAGCTGATAGAATGACAGCGCGAGTGGATCGCGTAGCGTAGAGCTAGCCGTCGGGCCTTCGGCCCTCCAGCTGATAAAATGACAGCGGGAGTGAATCGCGTAGGGCGAGCCATCGGGCCTGCGAACCTCCAGATGATAGAGTGACAGCGCGAGTGGATCGCGTAGGACGTACACTCGGACCTGCGGTCCTCCAGTTGATAGACAGAGAGTCTGAGTCCCTCAGGTTCACATAGTGCGTGCCATAGTGCCGTCGGGCCTATGGCCCTCCGGTTGATAGACTGCATGGATTGACCCTTTGGGCCCTCGGTTCGCGTCAAGACTTTCCGTCAGACCTGCGGTCCTCCGGTTGGTCGACTGACAGTATGAGTTTATATTTTATAGTCTCGAAATTCGACTTGTATAATGTGTACAATATAAAAAATTTAAATTGATTTTCTCAATAAACCAAATTGATTGATATATTCGTTATTGTCAGATCTCTGTTATCTAAGGTATTGTACGAATAACACGTTCATTTGAGACACTTCGGGCATTCAAGCTGACATTTTTTTAGTGTCGGATTTCTAAAAATATCTATTCGGCAGGGATTCCCCTCTCGCTACATATAAAATAATGTCCATTACGTTTACATATGTGTCGTGATTAAAGCGCGAGAGTTAAACGCTAGCACGCATAATTGTATTGCATATTACAAACAACATCTTTGATCTAGAATAAGTAGGTATAATATCGAAAATTAACTTTACAATTGAACTAAAAACTTGAAAATAAAATAAGTAAAAAAAGTTTTAAGTTAAACGGTTTTTATTGCACCAAAAACTTGAAAATAAAAATTAGTTTTAACTAACCGTAGATGCTACTTTCTGAAGATTAGTCACGTGAAACTATTATCACTGTAGTCTTCCCAAGTCGGATGCTGAAAGCCACGTTTAGCCTCTATGTCAGTGGACTAAGCGTTACCTAATCGGAAACTTTTACCAAACTAAAATAAAAACGTGGGGCGTTATTATGAAGAAACATACAAGTTCAAAATATGTAATTGTAGCTTTAATTTTGCAATTAATCATCCATCTGTTCCAATACTTCTACAGAGGTAAAACGTAATTGCTGTCTTGATTTCTATGCGTGTTATTAAATATCTATAGTGACTTAATCACAATTGCGTACGCCCCACGTTTTTATTTTAGTTTGGCAAAAGTTTCCGATTAGGTAACGCTTAGTCCACTGACATAGAGGCTAAACGTGGCTTTCAGCATCCGACTTGGGAAGACTACAGTGATAATAGTTTCACGTGACTAATCTTCAGAAAGTAGCATCTACGGTTAGTTACAACTAATTTTTATTTTCTAGTTTTTGGTGCAATAAAAACCGTTTAACTTAAAACTTTTTTTACTTATTTTATATCGTTCTGGATAGGTCACCTGGTGGTTCAAATGACCCATATTTTTTTCAGCATGGGCCGCTAGTCTAATAGACTGAACTACATTCCGCAGAAAAGTCATACTACATAGTACTTCTGTCCCATTTATCAAATCAAAAATGCAATGTGCTATTGCTTTCTTACGAAGCACGTGTACCATTTAGTGGTGGGACAATGTTGGTTTCGTTAATTACCGTGACCACGTGCTTTGTTTAAAGTAAGTTTAACCGGGTTTACGGAATAGAGATGAAAATAAGGATTGATTTTTAGCAATGTAACATTTTACAATCTTTTTTAGATTAGATTATTCAGTAGTAAGCTGTAGTTTGTAGTTTTTTACGTAGTTAGTAGTAAGTAAACAAGTCGTTTGATTCAAATTTTTTATAGTTTATTGTGTAAGTACGTAATGTGGACAGTTTTTTTTAACGCAGGTTTTTTGAGTCAGGAACGCTCATCGCCCATGTGATTCCACCGATGGGCCTGACAATGATTGATCTCGAAGGCAGTACGAGGGCACTCGGAGTTGATTTGACATCGATAAATGTTATGTTGGCTTTTTAGTATTATCTTGGTATGCAGTTGGGTTCCGTGTCATAAGATATGAAATTGATGAAATTGGACGAAGTTTGAGGGAACTCGGAATAGGTTTGAGACAATGATATCCTACGATGACTTTATAGGATGAGCAGTTAGGTCAAATACCACAAGATAGGCCTGATGATGAACTTGGAGTAAGTGCGAGGGAACTCGGAGTTGGTTTGAGATAATGATATGTTCTGTTGGCTTTTTAGGATCCTCTTGGTGAGCATGTGTCAAATATCACAAAATAGGCCTGATGATGAATTTGGAGTAAGTGCGAGGGAACTTGGAGTTGGTTAAGGATAATGATATGTTGTGTTGGCTTTTGAGGATTAGCAGTTGGGTCATATACCACAAGATGGGTCTGGTGATGAACTTGAAGGAAGTTCGCGGGAACTCGGAGTTGGTTTCAGATAATGATATGCTATGTTGGCTTTTTAGGATTAGCAGTTGGGTCAAATACCACAAGATAGGCCTGATGATGAAGTTGGAGGAAGTGCGAGGGAACTCGAAGCTGGTTAAAATCATCATCAATATTATCGAAGCAGATGTTAAAACTAACATGAAAATGTTTATCACAATATGTAACTATTATGTAGATGACACATGCTAAAAAAAAACTTGGTTCCACTTAAGTACTACATAAACGTGACCGCCATCGATTACTGAATTAGAAAAATGGGTTCCTGTTCACCGATTAAATTCCACCGTGTATATACATGGGTTACTTTTTCACCAGTACAAAAAATCAACATACGTAATAGTAGTCCAAGTTACAGAATACTAGCATTTTTTGTTAGTAGGTACAAAAAAACTTAAATACCAATAAAAAAAAAAAAATATTGATTAATTTCCTTATAGCTAGTATGACAAAGTGCTAACATTATTATATATTAGGAATTATAGTTGTGACGCGCCTGAACTAGGAAGATCCTGTATCTCAGGCAAAGATATTATAAACTAATTATGAGAGCAAATTAACAAAATAAAATCATACACAGAAAAGACAAATATTAAATTCGATTATCACTTGTAACAGGTGATACCTACAAAATATTTAGGTATATTCAATTTACATATTATGCAGTTTATTTTAGATTCGACATTACAAATATTGCAACGTCAACGACAATGCGCACGGGCAAAGTAAAGTAGGTCGAATAGTAGCACGTAATTATTTGCTTACATAGCGACAGGTGTTTAGGTTAGTGGGTTATTGATTATGTTATGTTAGAAATTTAGTACATTTTTCTAGATAATAATAGGCTAAATAATATGATCTTAGCTAAAAATTTAGGCCTCCTCATAGTCGACTGAGAAAATGTATCGACGCTCGGCCATTTTCCTTGCTGGACACTCTGGATCTCCTGTCTTGTGGTCGTTGGGCTTCTTATAGAGCTTACATGTTGCGCAGCTGGGACGTTCTCCTTTGAGAGGGCACGCCTTGTCCGAATGTCCTATACTACAACAATGTTCTGGTTGCTTACAAGTCTTGGCGGCGTGGCCATATTGCTGACATTTGAAGCATCTAGTGACAATTAGTGAAGTCTTTCACAGGACAAGATGACCAATTAATGAAAACTCGGCCCTGAGTAATGAGAGCTTTGCGGATTAGGGCTGGTACTTCTATGACGTAGTTACAGGTATCCGCATCTTTCTTACCAGACTTATGGCTTAGTTTAATACTAGTTAAGATGTTGTCCCTAGTTAAGTCTGTGAGCTTGTCGGCAAGTTTTTGGTCATACAAGCAATTATAAACATCTTGTTCTCGTAGAGCTGCCGGTACGCCCACTATTACAACTCTGGGCCTGCGCTTAAAGGGTTCATTGACGGTGAGGTCCGGGGAAGTGGTCTTGAAAGTCCGTTTCAGTTTTTCGATATCATCCTTGGAGTCGGTGCTAATGATAACTCCACCATTTCTTACTTTACGTAGTGCTCTGACGTGGAGTTTCAATTGTCCGGGATTAATCAGCGTTTGTACTAAGCTCTTCGTATCTTCGCTCGATTTGGAATTATCTTTAGGGTAGATTGCCACTGAGCTCAAATTGCTAGGACGGATCTGACTATTATTATTCGTTTTTACCATGTCGGCGAAGGAAGGCGGCGCATCGGTAGCAGGTCTGGTTGAAGTCTCGACCGTTAGTTTGAGGGCTCGGATGGATTCAGATAGGTCTAGCTTTTCTTCAAGAGAATGGAGGTCACGTTGTTGTAGCAATGCTTTCTGTTTAAGTGCCTGATAATTAACCGCCAAGTTTCCAGTACCATGGGCTACTTTACGGCAGAGATTGTGGATTTTTAATTTTTGGTCAGAGTTCAATTTACCCTCGGTCGAAATGCAACATATTTCATTCAGACACTGCTCAATGGCACTCATCCAGTTCTGAATTTCCGGCGTAGATACAGCGTCGAGGTTGCTCTGCACTCTAGCACTTGTCGTTAGGTCATCTTGATTTCTGGCGGTTGAAGGTACTGGAGTGGAGGGAGGGCTACGTTGCATCTTCGAACTTCTGGAAAATGGGCTGTTGTCACCCATTGTTAACTCGATGGAAACACTATGAGTCCATTTTTATTTGCACTGCCCGATCACGTGTGACACAGATCGTGAGAATCGAGGTCAGGTCAATATTTAATTCGTACGATTTTAAATTGCAAAGTAATAGGTAATAACACGACTGTTTGCCTCGACGGATTAATGAACAATGTTTTAACTTATCCGCAAACCTAACAGGAAATTTGGACGCATTGCGCATTATCAATGTGCATAACTAGCAAAACACACGATCTGGCAACTATTTATTTAAAACGTCATCGCACGCGGCATGGCGGGTTGGAAAAGCGGCGGCGGTAATGTGCATCGAGTATCAACTTATCATTATGACTTGGCAAAAATATCTTACTAGATCCCAAATCCTCCGTCTTACTTGCACGGGCTTAGGCCCGTCAAAATAAAGAATTTTTCTGTGTGTTATAAATAAATAAATAATAAATAAATAAATATCTTGGGACATCTTACACAAATCAACCTAGTCCCAAGGTAAGCTCAATTAAGGCTTGTGATGTGGGTACTAGGCGATGATATATATAATAGATAGATACATATAGATACTTAAATACATAGACAACCATGACCAAGGAACAAATATTTGTGATAAATAAATACACAAATAATGCCCTCGCCGGGATTCGAACCCGGAACCTCCAGCTTCGTAGGCAGGGTTACTACCAACTAGGCTACGGAGGCTGACAAATTTGTCGAATGTTTTAAATTATGTCTGGGAAACGTGATAAGATTACAAAGTAGCACAGAAACTTTCTTTATTGAGGCGTATTTCAAAATTTTAAATCAACTTTATCTACACAAATATCGTTAAGTGCTCTAAAATGCGCCCAGAAACAATAGACAATGACCAGCATTACCCACCATCAGAACTTGGCACATACATAAAGTTAACATTATATACGATTTTTCCGGAGGTTATGAGTTTTAAATTTGGAACAGCTGTCAGATTCAAGTGGGGTGCCTATTCTGGTATCTATAAATATTCAGCCAGTCATCAACACAATAAGTTAATTCAGTATATTTTTTAGTAACAATCGGACGATATTTTCATATCGAGTGACACAAGAATAGGGACATCATTCGATTGTCTATGATTTAAATAAAATACAGAAATTCAAATCGGTGCCATTCCTGCCTTTTGTTTATTGCCTTACAAGTGAAAAATTGTGAAAAGTTGTAAATACTTTGTGATAATACTGATAATTATTTGATAATGAGTGGCAGTGACTCGGATAACGATATGAGCACTCCGCCGGACATACTCAATGCAGCTATGACAGCAACTAACAACCTGTTGCCGCAAAAGTCGAGAGCCAAGTATGAGAAGGCTCTGTTTCTGAACGCATCTTAGAGCACTTATGATATGTGTGTAGATAAAGTAGTGTATGCAACTATACGTAATCAGGCATTACGTACAGTTGCATAAACTACTATTATGTACAATGATTGGAATCAAAAAAACATACCTAATTAATGGAGTCCATTTCTCATGCTTATTAATTAATTTACATGAATGTTTCCTTCGATATTTCCCATCACAAGTTTTCACTTTTAAGTTCATCAAAATGCTCTTATTATTGGACTTGGGCCTCTTCAACGTATACTCGCCGTTTCACCTCACCCCACAAAAAAAAGTCACACTGGGTCAAATCTGTTGACCTGGCTGGTCATAACACTGGCATTTTCCAGGCGGGGCACACTTTGTTCAGCGTTAGAGTTTACTCTATACATAAAGCATTTTATCACGCTCACATGATGCTCCAGTACATCATGAATCAAGCGCCGAGCGCCTACTTTACGTATCGAGTAAACGCTAACTTAATCGTTACTTGCCAAATCATGACACTTGCCTTTTTCTTTGGCTTGTTAATCTCGCAACCATACTTATATTTATACAATCATATTTTTTCAGTTGAATATTGAAATACAGTTGAAGATTGGGAAGATACTTCAGCGGAAAGAACCTAATGAAAATGTAACGGAACACGTTTCAAGAAAATGGTATTGAACTTGGTGACAAGAAACATTCATATATTTTTAATGAAGTACAATGTTTATATACTATTTAATTTTCGACATTATTATGAGCTGTGTTTTGCCGAATAAATATTGTTACTGAATACAAGTGATGAAAGTGAGCATTTTCTACATGAGTGTCGGCGATCGAAACCGACAAGAGTTAAAGAGGTCTACATTTCAACACCAACATCAAACTATATTATGCGAATGCATTATGCGAGAAAATATCTGCATACAGTACCAACCAGACTGTGCAGAAAAATAGGGGAGAGTGGGGTACAGTGAATAAAGGTGCACTGTGGTAATTTTGCATTAGCTTTATTTATCGCTTTAATAATCCGGTATTCTTTTTTTACGAATTTGCTCATCTGTGTGATACTAATATTGGAGTAACTAAATAACGGAAGATACTTTCAATTATACCTGAAAAGTCTTGTTCTTGGTTTTTTTACCTCAAACTAGAAACTATTCTGTGATTTTTGATTGAAGAGGTAACTTTAGTTCACTTTTTTATAATGAAAATGATTTTAAAGCTACATGTAAATTATATACTTGTGCTGGAAAATGTGTCCTCTAAGGAATAGGTGGGACAATAAGGTATGTAGAAAATTACAAATAAAAATAACACCACTACAACATTTGTAAAAAAAAGGGATCCACTGTACCCCACTCTCCTCTACTATGAAAATTCAGTCTTGCACTCGCGCAGAAAAATATCACATTCTGTGGAGTGAAGTTCAGGTAGAGTTCTTATGAAAACTGTCACCACTCTTAGTAACCTCGTATGTCACTATTGAATCGGAACTGAGATACGTACGCACTATAGGAGTATCTTAAAGTCCGTTGGCTCAACTGCTACTTTTATTCCTATGTAAAATAAGAGTGACAGCTGGTAACCACAGTTACCAAAAGCTATTGAGTGGCTTTTATGGATCGAATATTCGCTGTATCGAAAATCGTAGAAATAATGTATCCTAAAATCAAAATTAATGTTTCGATTGGACAATCGACGTATATTTGTGACCGAGATTGTCATCCCATAATCTCGGTCACAAATATACGTTGGCTCGACTGCTACCGGATCGAATATTCGCTGGGTCGAAAAGTGTATAAACGAGATCATAATTGTAATTGGTTACCGGCGCAAACATCACACTTGTAAACAAAATGTAAAAATTGTCTCACTTGTACTCTGTTTGGTTAGGTATTTTAAAAAGGTAAAAAATCTTGCACTATCTTTTTATTGAAAAATGCATTTAAAAATCCAAACTAGGTACTTAATGAATCAAAACAATGTAAATCACTGTATTCCTTTGTTATATTACGTATATTTGGTAAAACTTATGTTCTACTTGTAGTTTCAATAAAAAGATACTGCAAGATTGTTTACCTTTTTTTAAATATCTAACCAAACAGAGTATAGAATATAGAGCAAGAATATATTATGTATATAAAAACTATAATATGTATGTGTCAACCATTCGGCAACCCATTCTCTCGATTACATCGTTAATAGTAGCCCCAAACTTTGGTATTAGGTACTATTCGTCATCTATTTACTGAAGTATTCCTACATGGATATAAAACAATTTGTACGTAGCACAAACGTTGATACAAGAACAGACGAGGCGATGAACTTTCGATACTCAACAGATTGAAACCTACGTTTTAGCTATGCATATATTTAGGCCACCAATATTTAAATTTAGCGAATATTAGTTCTCAGCAGAAGAGTACAGAAGAGTAGGTAGGTACTGTAGCCGTGCCATGAGCTGGAAAGTAAAGGATACGTAATTACGTAAGGTTTTACTCGATACGTGCATTCTATCGTGCTCGCGCTTACAAATAGGAGCGAGCGCGATGGCCTGCTCAACGTATTTAATAAAACCTAATGTTACCGATACTTGTAAAGTCATGGTACGGCTACTGTTTATTATATTTACTGTATCGTTGGCCAGTAAGTTAGGGTTTTCGATCTTTTGCAGGCAACGCTATATAGGCGTGTGGTCCAAACAGCTGTCAGATTCATAGGCACTGAACATGAAATATCGAAATTCTAATTGTATTTGGAGGTAACCGTTATAATGGCGGGACCGGATCCTGAATTCGATCGATTCATATTGCATTATTTAGTACTGAATTTGTACTATTTAGTACCTGTTGTAAAAAAAATTGTACCTCTTCTATTTCAAAGTTATATTCAATCAGTCTGGTCCCGCCATTATAACGTTATAATGGCGGAACCAAATCCTGAATTCGATCGATTCATATTGCAATATTTATTTAGTACTGAATTTGTACTTTTTGGTACCTGTTGTAAAAAAATAATACCTCTTCCATTTCAAAATTATACTTCAAACAGTCTGGTCCCGCCATTATAACGTTATAATGGTGGGACCAGGTCCTGAATTCTGTCCATATTCTGTCGATTCATATTGCATTATTTAGTACTGAATTAGTACTTTTTGGTATTGATACCTCTTGTAAAAAAATTAGTACCTCTTCCATTTTAAAATTATATTTCAAATAGTCTGCTTCATCTGGCGGAACCAGACTATTTCAAATATAATTTTGGAATGAAAGAAGTACAATTTTTTTTACAACAGGTACCAAATAGTACAAATTCAGTAAGTACTAAATGATGCAATATGAATCGACAGAATATGGACAGAATTCAGGACCTGGTTCCGCCATTATAACGTTATAATGGCGGGACCAGACTATTTGAAGTATAATTTCGAAATGTCTCGCCATTATCGTTATAATTACATTTGGATCGTTACATTTGGAGTTTATTAATTTCATAAACGTATGACGACTAGAAAACGGTCGCCGAACTGAAGATTGGGCCCTAAAACAGGAACTCAAAATGACTGACACTAAACAAAATTACTAGAACTTTGTTCATTTCATCCTTTAGTAGATTGGCTACCAAACCAGCTTCGAAATGGGATTAAAATCCCAATAGGTAACTGGCTTTAAATCGGGACTTATCATTACCGGTTTGTAACCAGGTTTGTACCAAATCCATATACGAGATGGGAAAGTTAGTCCCATTTCATCCTACCAGACGGGAAACTATATTTCCCATTTGGCAGCCAGCTATCAAATCCGAATACCAAACGGTAAGTACTAAAGGCATTTCATGGGAATTGACTCGGAAACGTTTATTTATTTTAGAAAACATTATTCCTTATGTAATGGTTTTAAGAATAAATAAACCACAAAATATATAGAAAATTCAATTCGCGTATTTATTTTGACAGTTTGTTGGTCCTTACGCCATATCACCGCCCCAGTGTCAGAAAAAAATATTAAAAACCCTCACTGAGGAAGCGGCAGTGTGAACAGCCAACGATCATCTACATATATATGTATAGGTATATTTGTTAATTTTACTGACTATATCTACTCTTTGTTTAGTGAGCGAGAAAAAAGTCGACAAATCATCCCTTACTCGCCTCCTGTGGAACCAGTAGCCGTACCATGAGCTGCCCCTGCGTTATTAACGCGGACTTACATAGGTGCTTTCTATACGGGTGGCTCGCCCCAAGACGCGATTACGGGCGGGATGGAAAGTAAGTCCGCGTTAAAAACGCAGCGGCAGCTTATGGTAAGCACACAGTGCCTGAAAGACAGTATCCTTTCCCTCTCTAGTACGTTTTGTAGATACTAGGTTCAAGAAGTACCTACCTACCTACCTTCAACAATGTATAATAATACATTCTGTTGCAATTCTATCAGACAAACATCTACAGCTAGGAAAACAGCCACTATCAACCATTTGACCATTGCCGTCGGCTATACTAAATAGGTGGCCAAGAAACAAATACCTACATTCCCGTGAGGTTGGAATACAGAGTCCCTCTAGAAGGTTTTTAAATGTTTCAGAGCGGTCGATAATAGTACATTGTGCATCTAGGGAGGTAAGTACAGTATCACTAACGAGAGTGTTAGAAGCCCGACGCCGTAGGCGGAGGGCTTTTGATGACTCGAGTTAGTAGGTATGCCTCTTACCGATTGTGATGCATACAATGTTTTTTTATAACACTTGCAGACAAAGAATATGTTATGAGACGAAATATTGGTATTCCCTAAGGAATTTCACTTTTCTATTACTCCCACTGCAATATGCACAAGCAATGGCGCGCTTAGAAAGCAAATGTGATGAAAAATGTTGAAACCGCGTAAAATAGTAGGTATTAGCTACTGTAACATGCCTAGGTAGTAGGTACTTCTGAAACATGAACTAAACTCTAGGGGGTCTAACTACACTGCATCCTAATACTCCTGAAACCTCTCTGACAACGGAAATACAGCACCTTGTTTATATGGTATAAAGCATCCGAAAATTGAGCGTCCAGCTGTTCGCCTGTGTCTGGAAAATCTTCGTTGCGTTTGTATTTAAGTAAGTACTCGTACCTAACCTACTTTTAATTGATATCGGACAATCTAATTAGCATCTTATGGGATGGTAGGCAAAAATGTAGGTAAACTTAGACAGGATAACACTATCCTTACATATTATGTAATGTAAAATGTTAGTTGGAGACTAACATAGTATGTAGGCTAACATTTAGTAATATAAATGTTACTCCAACAAGGTCTAAAATCTAAATGTCCGATAAACCACTAGTACATCATCAGTATCGTAGTTGGTAATAAAGCAAGTCGGCAAATGTCCATCAGATCATTCAATTTGGTCTACTACTACGTGTCAAATGAATATATTTCTTCAATCTTCTAACTCCATAGAACTACCCAAAATACCTACACATTTTATTACTTATTATACTTGAGGCCCTAGCACATCTTGTACAACAATATTGGCAGCAATTTGTGACCTGCTCGCAACTTCTCATCTCTTTTGAATCAATGTAATCAAAAAGGGACGGGTAGCCGCGACAAGGTTCCTGTCATGCACGATATGTGCTAGTGCCGTTGATCAAGTATAATACTATGAATTTCTTAGGTCAATCTATACTCGTAATTATATTGCCACATTGTTCCTAGCGAATAGAGACCCGCTGCGGTAAATACTAGTGTTTTGGGACATAAGTAACTTTCTTTGATAACTTTTTTATTTACCAGTAAGTAGCTGTACCAAAAAATATAATACTCTAAAGAGTTGTACATAACGGCGACGGATAGGTATTACCCGAAGAGTACGGGAATAACTTCTTTACTACAGCTGTTGTTATATCTGTACAGTTAAAAGTAGGGATTTTAATACCAAACCAACAGTTGGTTTTGCTTCACAAATATACAATACAATATAAAGTCATTTCCTAATTGGCGCCCTCTAGTTAGAACTTAGACCATTTAGAAAAGCTGTTCTTTTAACTGGCGCCATCTAGTTTATTGATGAGTAATGATTGTACAACTGACATTGGGTACTGACGGGAGGTGTAGTAGTGTGCGTTACAGGGTAAAATTACATAATTTTCTAGTTTTTGCATTATTGCGATTTAGAAGAACAGTATTTTGTGCAGGTTGCTATCAATTTGTACATTAGATTTTTTGCTCCTTGCGCGTATCTCAAAACATGTTAACTCTGATCTTCGGTTTAGCAGAAAATGACGAAAATATGGTGTTTGTGCAATTGTAGCGCCATCTTTTAGCAGATAAGCGGCAGGGATAGGGTCGAATCCACCTTAAGAAATCTGTATCTGTGGGTGTTTTATAATTTTTACTTTACGATATCGGCAACCGATATCTTAATCACAATTAAATTTCGAACATTCTGTTAAAAAGAAAAATCACACTTTAATTTCGATTATCGAATTAATCGATTTGTAATTTCATTCACATTAAAATTCATATTCCATACATTCTTCTAAATCTCGAATATTGAGAATCGATGTCGACTCAAGACCTTACCTTGTCTATGAATTAAGAAAAACTAATGTCAGTCATTTGTTTTGTTTGAATTGTTTCAAACATCCAACTTTTTTGGACTGTTGACTTGAAAGTTAAATATTATCGAGTTCGTTGTGAAATATCTACACTGAAAAATGAGTTATGATAACGACGAAGACAGTTATGTTGAAATGTGTGAAACACCACCAGAAATCCGGGACGCCGCTACAACCGTGACCAACAATTTGCTGCCACAAAAATAAACATATTGTAGAAAACTTATTATATGCATGTAGATAAAGTTATGTATGCAACTGTTCATAATTAGGCATTAAAACACTCGTTATTATTCTGAAATTATCATATTATCGTGTATGAATGCCTCTCATTATGAACCAGTCGCATAAAATACTATTTAACTGCATTTATAATTATTATAGAACAAGTGAGGCCATGTGGAGGTAAGATTTTTAGAAAAACATTTTTCTTCATACTGTCGTGGACCACCCTACTAATTACTTATGTTGATTACTACACCAAAATGCTAAGCAAAAGGTCCGAGTGATACTAAATGAGCCGTGAGAGGATAAAGCCTACCGCGAACTTCGAAATCCGTAAATTTCGAATCTTTGTCTCTGTCACACCAATAAAGGTGCCATTAGAGTAACAGGGACAGATCATCGTCGACAATTTCGAAGTTCTTGGTAGGGCTAAAGTATCTCATTAGCTTGCAGTTGGGTAAATAATTAACCCCGAGGGCTACTTTGTAAAGGACCCTCTTACCCCATCTTTTGTTGTTGCAAATAATGAATAAGGTCAACTGGACGTTATTATGCAAAAGGGAACCAAAACCACATTATTTTTTCATTCTAATTATCACCTTAAATCATAATAGATAAGTTAATCCGTAGCTTAGTTGGTGGTGACCCTGCCTACGAAGCTGGAAGTTCCGAGTTCGAATCCCGGCGAGGGCATTATTATTTTGTGTATTTATTTATCACAAATATTTGTTCCTTGGTCATGGCTGTCAATGTATTTAAGTATCTATATGTATCTATCTATTATATATCGTCGCCTGGTACCCACACCACAAGCCTTAATTGAGCTTACCGTGGGACTAGGTCTGTGTAAGATGTCCCAAGATATTTATTTATTTATTTAATCTTTAAGGGGACAGATTCGTCTGTATTGGTTCCTTTTTGCAGAACTACGACCCACTGATTGCGTCCAAGGGGCGAATGTGGTTTTTAGGACAGAGTTTTGTAGTACTAACTACTTAAATAGTAGTTGAGGTAAAGTTTATACGCATTGAAAACAGGTGTTAAGATTTACTTCTAAGCATGGAACATAGTTTCACATTGAAGACTGGTATATTTCATAAAATAAAACCGGCCAAGAGCATGTCGGGCCATGCTCAGTGTAGGGTTCCGTAGTTATTCAAAAACGGCTGCATGGGCTTTATCATCGTTTAATGCCTTAATAGTTGATTTTATGTTATCGATGACAACTCAAGCTATGATGACGAGTTTATTGGTATAGCGTCAGGTACTAGTACTTCCACCTTACCCTTTGTGAAATATAAACTTTAATTGAAGTTTTTCATGTCTATTTTGTCCGCCTACTCTCGCTCCATTTAACGGTAACTCATTAGTATCTAGTGAAGTGATCGGTTGAAGTGGCAGTGGGCTGGCCATATTGCCCGGAGGACCGATGACCGGTGGGGTCGGCGTGTTCTCGAGTGGCGACCACGCACTGGACGGCGCAGCGTGGGAAGGCCCCCCACAAGATGGAGCGACGACCTGGTGAAGGTTGCGGGTGTCCAATGGATGTGGACAGCTCACGACCGATCTTTGTGGAACTCTCTGGGGGAGGCCTATGTCCAGCAGTGGACGTCAATTGGCTGATGATGATGATGATGATGAAGTGATCGCAACTTTGAGTGCAAAACTTTAACAAAACTTGTCAAGTGGACATGAAAGAACACGTATCCACAAAATAAATAATAAATAAATAATAATAATAAATAAATATCTTGGGACATCTTACACAAATCAACCTAGTCCCACGGTAAGCTCAATTAAGGCTTGTGTTGTGGGTATCAGGCGACGATATATATGACGGGATACCCCCTAACGACAGCCGAGCTAAGAGGGGTAGGATTTTAGCTATCTGCCTCCCAGTTATTCATCGCTAACAGTACTCTGAATACTGTATTTAAGCAACTACGCATTTGCGCATGTAGGCAATACAGGCATGTAGGCATGGACTCATAATTGAAACACAACACACGTGACTTACTATGTTTTTTTATTACTCTGGTTCGCAAGAGTTAAACCACTGTCTGAGAAGAACCAGGAAGAAACTCAGCGGGTTGTATTGTAATCTTTTCAAATCATTGGTATTTACAATTTTAGATAATCACAATAGGTAACACTTGAAACATAATTAATTAAAACATGATTAAACAACATAGAAACGACTGGAGAGTTCTAAGTTTGAGTCCATGCTTCACTAATATCAAAACACAAAGAAATAAAGTCTTTCGTCAGGAAGAATGACTTTCTAAGTCTAACACGCGAATCAGAATGAATCATAAACCGTTGGCATTTCAAACAACTACTCCCTATGAGGGGAGGGTTGGGTAGCCTTCCCATCCATTTGTGGATTTTTGGCGGTGTGGTGTTCGCTGCCCGTGACAACGGGCAGGTCCATTGATACCCTTTAGGCGTGGGTTTCGGTTGAGGTGCTGTACTGCTCCTCTTGTCCTTTGGGGCTTCCTTTGTTTTATTTTATTAACGGCTGTCTTCCTCCGTTTCAGGCAGTACCAGCGTCCGCGGGAGTTTCCGCAGCTGCTGCCTTCTGGTGTCGGGGGGGCGCGCGTGGAGCGGCGCTATGCCCTGTAGGTGCTGGTGGTTGGAGCGGTCCGCACGCTCGAACATTCCTCTCGCGAGGTGGCCGACGAAGGAGTCCAGTTCCTGCCACTCCAGCCCGTTCCTGATATCAGCGTTGCGCACGAAGCGGGGGGCGTTGACCACGGTGCGTAGTGCCAGGTTTTCTTGTGCACGCAGTCTTTTTTTGTTGGTTTCAGCCGTCAAGGCGTACCATGCGGGTGCTGCGTACGTCAGGCGGGACCTCACATAGGTCTTGTAGATCCCCAGCTTCGTGCGGCGGGGGAGTTTGCTGCGGAGAACTGGGCCCAGTAGGGTTCTGGCGCATTTCACGCGCTTGATGACGTCATCCACGTGATGCTTCATCGTCAACTGCCGGTCGATCGTAACGCCCAAGTAGGTGACTTTTGGTCTCCATTCGATCGTCTGGCCCTGCATGGAAAGCGGAGGCGGCGGCTTGTTTGTGCGTCCGGTGATCATGGCCTGCGTCTTCCCTACATTGACGGAGAGTCTCCATCTGGACAGCCAGTCGGGGAGTGCGTCGAGGGTTCTCTGGATCTTCTTCGCGGCGAACTTGGGGTTCATGGAGTCGGCGAAGAGAGCCCCGTCGTCCGCGTAGAGCCCGAGTCTGACGTCTCCCACGACCGGGAAGTCATCCGTGTATAGGGAGTAGCAGGCCGGTGATAGTACGCTTCCTTGCGGGACGCCGGCTTGTATGCGGTGTACATCCGAGTCTGCGTCCTCCACGGCTACTGTGAAGCGCCTATTGTGAAGGAAGGAGGCCACAATCTTCACGATGCGGCGGGGGATGGGGCGTGAGGCTTCTGTGTCGGTTTCCGGTGCTTCGGCCTTTGACAGTTTGAAGATTAGTCCCTCGTGCCACACCCTGTCAAAGGCTTTCTCCATGTCGAGACAGACAGCTATGGTGTGCTCCTTCCTGTTGAGGGCCTCAGTCATGTGGTGGAGCGCTTTGGTGAGTTGCAGTGTTGTTGAGTGGCCGTCTCGAAACCCGAACTGCTCCGGTCTGGGTTTAATGTAGGGCTTCAGTTGAGCTAGTAGGAGTCGCTCGAACACCTTGGAGAGTGTGCTGAGGAGAGTGATGGGTCTGTAGCTCTCCGGTCTTCCTCTGTCCTTTCCAGGCTTTGGAATCATGATCACCCGGCCGAGTTTCCAGCTCTCCGGGTAGTGCCCCGAACGCAGGATCCCGTTGAAGAGGCTGGTCACCGCCACCGTGGAGCGCAGTGGCAGGTAGTGAAGCGCCTCGTTGGGGATTGAGTCCGGGCCTGGGGCTTTCCTGCGTTTGCTGCTTCTTAAGGCTTTTTGCACTTGGCCGGGTGAGAAGAAGATTGGGTGCTCCTCAGGTGTAATTGGGCGTGCGAAGTAGTCCTCCAGATGCTGTGCGACCTCTACCAGCTGTTCAGGGTTCGATGCCGGGTTTGGGCGGAACTGGTCTCCCAGGTGTTTGGCGAAGATGTCCGCCCTGTCTTTCGCTCTGTACCTGGGCGCTCCTGTTGCGTCCTTGAGTGGGTGAATCGACTCACGCGTCGAGCCAAGTTGTCGGCATAGGCGGTGAATTGAGGGGATATCACCGTCTATGGTCTCGATGTGGTTCTCCCAACTCTCCGCGGCGTGGTTTAGGAGTTCCTGCTGGACTCTCTTGACGAGCAGGTTGAGTTCAGCTCTAAGGGTGGGGCATCTGGTCGTTTGCCACCTTCTTCTCGTGACGTGCTTCCTCTTTATTAGGTCCAGGATCCTTCGTGGCAGGTGGGGGCGCCTCCTGCCGTTCCGGATGGTGAGTGAGGCGGTGTTCAGCGCGTCCCGGATGTTGGTGGCGATGCTGTTGGCTGCTGATTCCACTTCTTCTGCTGTGGAGATTGCCATGGTCTGAGGTTTCCCTTCCATGGCATCTGCGTACTTCTCCCAGCAGATTCGGCGTCTCTGGTTGGCTGTTCGTGCTCGCACGGGCCATGCCTCCAGTACTAAAAGCACTGGGCGATGGTCCGACGGGAGGTCCAGCAGGACCTCCTGGTGCATTCTGGCCGTTACATTTTTGTGGACCACGAAGTCGATGATGTCTTCGGAGCCGCGCGCGACATCATAATGTGTCGGCTCTTCGGCTCCCGACACGTCGAAGTTATGGTCCACGGCTGCATGGTAGATGGCTCGGCCCGCTGCTGTCTGCCTTGAAGCGTGCCACGCCTCGTGTTTCGCGTTCCAATCCCCGGCCAGGATGGTCGGGGTGTGGAGGTACAGGAGCTTGCGCAGATCGGCGGAGAGTGCGCTGTGCGGCCCATTTGGCCTGTAGATGGCGTACAGTCTCAGGTCTTGCCCTGCTACTTGTAGGTCGACTCCCAAGGCATAGAGGGAATCGTAGGGTTCGTAGTCCACCGGTTGGTGTACGATGGACCTCTTTATTATAACTGCTAGGCCCCGGTACGGTGTTCCGTTTGTTTCCGTTTCATCTTTGCGATACACCAAGTATCCGGGGATCTTCAGTGCGACGCCAGCTTGGAGAAATGTCTCGGAAATAAGCATCACGTCCACATCTTGGCTTCTTAGGAAAACGCGCAGCAGCCCAAGCTTGTGTCGCAGGCTCTGAGCGTTCCAGTAAACCACACGCAGCTTATCTAGCTCCTTGCTGGGTGAGGTGTAGGGCGGCCGTGAGCGCTTGTGTCATCGCCGCAAGCTGTGCCAATACTGTGGCGAGGTCTGGCGGGGTTGTGAGCGTGGGCGTGGTGTTGGCGGCAGGTGTTGCTGCGGGCTGGGCTGTAGGAGGGGCGCCGGAGGGCCCCTTCTTCTTCTTTTTTTTTTTGTTCTTTTTCCCGCTCGCTTGGTTGGCTGGCTGTGGCCCCATTTCCCCCCTTTGGGCGGGGGGGTTGGCCGGTGCCATCAGTGTTGCTGGCGCCGACTCTTCCACCGTGGGCTGGGGGACCGAAGCTCTTGTGATGGGGCCCTGTCTTCTCGGGGCTGGGGCAGAGAGGGCAGATCTCCCCGCCTTCCAGTTTCGGGCCTCCCTCTTGAAGACTGGGCAGTTGCGGCTGTTGGCTGGGTGGTCTCCTCTGCAGTTTTTGCACGTGGCCTTTTCCTCCCTCGGTCTCGGGCATTGGTTCGCCTTGTGGGGTCCGGCGCACTTGACGCAGGCCGTCTCCCTGTGGCAGCCATGTGAGGAGTGACGGAAGCCTTGGCAGTTGTGGCATTGCGCGGGCCCCTTCTTCCCGCGCCATGCTTCCACCTTCACTCCTCTGATGTGCAGCAGTTCTGTAAACCCGTAGATGCTCTCGTGGTCCCTTGCGGGTCCCGCTAGCTGCACGAAGTAGATGCAGCCAGGGCGGCCCGCCCGGGCGTCTATCTGCTTCGCGTATTCTACGGGGTGGCCTATTTTCTCCAGGGCGCTCTTAAGTTCTTCGGTGGGGGTTCGTGCTGGGAGGCCCCTGACTGCCACCTTCAGTCGTTTTTCCTCCTCCAGGCCGTAGGCGTGGAATATGGGCTTGACGACGTCCGTGGTTTCCCCTCTGGACCTTGCCTCCGCTATTTTGGCTACTGCTTCCTCCTCCAGCTTGCCAAGGTGTTTCCGTATGAGCCGGTACTCGGCCTCAGTTGCCGGCTCGAACTCGATTCCTTGGCCCTTGGCTTTGTTGTGCGGCGTCGCCCCGAGCTGTTCTGTGAGGTCCTCTAGGACCTTCGTCCAGTTCGGCAGGTTTTCCACGACGATTGCCGGGTAGTTGGGTTTTGGATGTTTCCGACTACCCTCCCCGTCGTTGTCGCAAGGCTGCAAGGCGCTATTGCTCTTTTTAGCGCTTATTTCATTTTTTTTTTGGGTGCTGTTGTTTTTATTGTTGTTATTTATTTTTTTGGTTTCATATATATTTTTTTTTGTTTCTTGCAGCCCTGCAACTGTTGGGGGTGCCGGGCCGGTGGTTCCTTGGCTCAAGGGGAGAGCCGCGGCGTTGGCGTAGCTGGCTGGACCGGGTGCTGAGGCGCGGAGTGAAGTCGACGCTGCCCCTGCCGGTGAGAGGGTGCTGGTGGTGGTGGCAGTGGTGGCGGTGTTGGCGGATGTGGCGGTGTCGGGGCCCTTAGAAGGACCGGGTGTTGGTTGCGGGGCGGCCTTTTGGCGGGCGCCGGGCCGCGGGTCACGGGGTGGCGATATGTTTTGGCAGGTCCTCTTTTCCGACTGCTTGTCCGGAGGGCTTCTGTCTGGTTTCCTTTTGGAGGCGGTGACTAGGTAAGTGACCGCTTGTTCCTCTTGGAACCGGAGGAAGCTGATGTCTTCGGGTAGTAGCTCCACCTTCTCTCCCAAGGCGAATGCCCGCAGCCTGCAGTATGCGGCCAGCCAGTTCTTCAGGAACGAAGAAATGTTGCCGACTCTGGACAGTTGAGCGATCAGGATCCGTTCATGATCCAGCTGCTCGCTTGCCGAGAGTCGGCACGGGTTATCCCTCGGGGGCGAGGGCTGGGGCTGTCCCGGTGGTGCGTTGTCCCCATTTGCGTCGTCGCTGTCCGAGGACAGGGCGTCCGTAAAAAGGGCGAGGTCGTCCTTGGTGTGGCGTGTGTCGTCATTTTTCTTGGCGGGCTCGGTGTCCGTAAGCGTTAGCGTCGTCGTTGGTTTTGTTGTCGGTAGGTTGCTAAACTCGGTTTCCGGACTACCCACATGCCCAGAAAA
>JALPQI010012639.1:0-38280 GCA_025490895.1 Thaumatotibia leucotreta | reverse complement strand
ATATTTATAAAGTTTATTTCGGGTTCCTGCACTGCACATAAAATGGAGATGATTTTTTTGTTTTGCTGTCATCCTATAGTATGAGGTATCGTTGAATAGGTCTTTGAAAAATAATAGGGGTCTCGGAAAGAAAGTTTTTTCTTAAGTCAATATTTTATCGGATATAAACCGATCCAGAAGAAAATTGGGTCCCCCCCTAACTTTGGATCCGTAGGTCTAAAAAATATGAATAGTGTATATATATAGAATATATAAATATTTAAAATAAAACTGTTTCGAACATAATCGGCTAGATGGCGGGATGATTTGCATAAGGGGGCTGGCGGAAACTGGATGCATAAAGCAGCAGACCGAGCTCTGTGGCGTACCTTGGGGGAGGCCTATGTCCAGCAGTGGACTGCAACGGGCTGATGATGATGATGAACATAATCGGCCCATTCGTTTTTTAATAACTACGTAACCCTACACTGAGCATGGTCCGACAACCCGACATGCTCTTAGCCGGTTTTTTATCGTTTTCTACCGGCACACGGAATAGCTTCCTATTCGCTTATCAATTTATCCCGCAGTTTCATCCATATTTTTTAGTCCAAGTTTATTAAGTTCAAGTCGTGAAACATTCACCCAGTTCGTGTTCGCATGAAATAGCTGAATGGCCGGCGTTGCATGGCTCTCCGCCGTTACTCGTAAAGGTTACCGTGGCGTGGCTGTTCTTATTTACTGACCAAGTATTTGCTTCTTACTGACCAGGATGCTTAGACAAGTTGCTAATCGCTAACACTTAATCGTCAATCGTAAACGAAAGGCAGCTAACCGTTTTGTCTCACTAATATAAAAGAGTGACAGAGACGGAAAACTAGAATACCTAAGCGTTAGCGATTGGCAACTTGGCTAAGCATCCAGCACTAGGAACTAGGGTCCAAGTTTTTCAACGGCTTGACATGAATAAACTAAAAAGATTCCTTGTTTACTACGAAATCCTGTAAATGGATTCGAAAATTACATAATAAATGATTCTGCGTCCAATGCTCGCTAGGCAGTAGGAAGAATAAGCCAGGAAAGGTCAAGCATATAAAAGTACTCAATCGTTCTGCGAATTTATTAATATGCAGCGTGGGGGACCCAGGAGGGTTACTTGAACGAGTTTTTCTGGAATTCAATGATAAAATAAGTGAGTGTAACATTTCCACGAAAAGTGATGAATAACGTTTCATTTTACATTTTCAACACCTACAATAGTTGGATTAATAGCTGTCTGTCGTCGACACCGTGCGCGTAAAACCCGATTAATGTGTTTACAAGCCGCGCTTATACTAGGACTCTATGACAATATCGAGTTGAGTATGAATGTTGAGCGTTGTTCAAATTAAAGGGTTGAATATATGTAAATAATAAAATTATGGGGTAGTTGGGTAAGCTAAAAATTATATGGTAAAAGGAAGCATGGGAAATTGGAATTGGTAACCAATGTAGAAGACAGTACTCGAAATACGAAATGAAAGGAATCATTGCAGATATCCATTTACAATTTTTACATACCAACTGATTCCTTTTGTATGATATTTTAATCAATTACCCAGCAAGAGTCTCATTCTAATTTGACACAAGTCATGTCAAATTCGCAAGCAACTGTTTGTTTACCGACCATTCCTTGTCTCATTTCCTTGTTAATTGCCATGGGAAATATTGGAAAAATATTATGAGTAATTAAGTAGATACTTAGTTATGGCATTAAACTTGGTAAGACCTATACAGTAGTATAAAAATATGTAAATATGTAGAACTATCAACACAAAATGCGTATCAGTAATTAAGACTAAAAATAAACAAAGGCATCTTTAAAAAGCAATCAAATTATGATTCTAGAAGCAGTGTATTCCGTACTAACGACTATCGTTTTAATAATCATGTTTAATGACGTGACAACTGTTACACTTCTAAAAAGTGATGTTGAATGTTTTGTTGTAGGTACATTATTAGAACTCGTATCTATTAGCAGATTTTTCCTGTAAAAAAACTAGTTTAATAAATGGTGAATTATCAAGTATCAAATTGTAATTAATTTGTGATACAAGCTTCAACATTCTGCATAAAACAAGTGACATACAAACAAATGAAATCTACTTCACTTGGACAGCCTCCGTTTCTCCATCGGTAGTGACCCTGCCTGAGAAGCTGGAGGTCCCCGGTTCGAGTGCTGGTGAGAGCAACTCTTTGTGTATATTTATCCCAAAAATATATATTTGCTCCTCAGTCATGGTTGTATTATACGAGTAAGTATCTAATCGTATCGCTTCAGTACCCACGACATAAGTCTTGATTGAGCTTATTATCAAACCGCTATTAGAATGAGATTGGAAAGAACTGTTGACACAACAGTGTATAAGTCAATCTGGGTTATATTCATAGTTATATTCATATATTGATAGTTATATTCATATATTTATAGTTTAAGTGAGTAGGAGAGTTGTCGAGTTTGCGGACGATTATGGTAGACACATACATAGTACCTTCGAAACATTAAGTACAGATGTCGCTAGTGATTACTTTCACAATACGATTGACTAAATTCGCTGTGATCGACGGAAGGTCGTCTGGTTTAATTGAAAGCACGTTGGACCGGCAATCCAGAGGAAGCGGGTTCGAATCTCGTGACAACCAGTCTTTCGCAGTTGATTTTTTCTGTGATAAGCATATCTGTTACGACATTGTGGGAGAGGTTGAATAGTAGTCTTAAAAACCTCAGTTCCATGGTTATATCATCGCCGTTGGCTCCAACTAATCAAGATTCCGTATCTGTATTGGACAGAGTGTTGGCTCGAGTCTTGCCAAGCGTGACGATTATGGGCATTTACCTCATATTGCGGTACGCATAGTTGATGGGAGTGGCCTACGTCCAGCAGTGGTCTAAGACAGGCTGATGAGGTGAGGTCTTTACATATAAAAGATACAAAGAGAGGTTAAATAGTAGTCTTAAAAACCTCAGTTCCGTGGTTATCATCTAACCAAGATTCCGTATCTGTATTGGATAGAGTGTTGACCGCAAATCGAATCGGATGCTCGGGTCTGGCCCGGTGCCCGCGGTTAAATTAATTAACGATATAAAAGGGTTATAAAGGGATTTCGGCTCTAATCCGATCTTGATAATTTGTGATAGTTATTGAGGGTGTAAAGAAATTACGAACTATGAATGTATTTATTATTTATATTAAAACTCTTAAATTCATGGTTACGATGTATCGTAAATAACCAAAACGTAGTTGGTGTTTTGAAACTAGATAAGTGTATATTATGTTCTTAAGGGTAATTTTGCAAGGAAATTTAATGAACTTTCAAACTTATTACTGATTCGTTGACGGAAGTGTATTTTCATCACACTTGCTGTCTAAGCGCGCCATTGCTTGCGCGCGTAGCGGGAGTAATAGAAAAGTGAAATTCCCTAGGCAGTAATAGAAATATCAATACGTCATTTGCATGCATGCATAATACGTCATAATACGTCATTTAATAATATTATATCTTAAAACTTATTTTTTTGTCGGCAAGTGTGATGAAAAACATTGTATGCATCACGGTCGGTAAGCGGAACACTAACTCGAGTCATAAAACAACACTCTATTTAGTTATTCCATACTTACCTCCCTTGATGCACAATGTACTATTAAAAAACTTACATGTATTTGTTGTTGTGCAAAAATTTGTTTTCGTTGCGTGCGTTTAGCGGTTTTTAACTAAGTAAGAAATTATTTTTTATTGTGATTTTGTAATTTATACCATAACGATTTTACAATTACTGAACTTAATATACTTTTAAATCTAAATGTAAATAATATAAATTTACATATTTTATTATGCACGATTATGCGAAAAATTTATAATGTATGATGTATCGAAATTTTGTCACCCAAAATATGACCACAGATTTATTTTTTATTTTTTTCGTGTTTGCGACGTCATTAGGTACCTATGCACATTTTATTTTTGGAAGTTACCGCGCGCGTTAAATACTTTGCAGTCAAAAAAATATGGATACCTAATAAGAAAAATTTGATGATATTATTATATGTATGACGAGTAAATCCATGTAGGTAACTGTTATTAAACTTACCATGTCATCGTCTATTTATTTAATTATGATCCATGTGTAAGTGTTACATTATATATAGATAAGTATCATTTTGATGTCTAGATGTAATAACAGCCAATGTGAGAAATTGGTCACTTACCTTACACTCTTGCGTGGAAGTACCCTGACGCCGCTGACTGTATTTAACTATACCTACATTTTTTATTTAATAGTAAAATGTTAGGTATGGAGATATTTTTATTATTCAATAATGCGTTCCCTACAAATTAAGTATTTATTATATTTTTGATTAAAGATACATATGTATAATTCAAATATTTATTTTTTTAGCTTTTTAGAAAACGGCGCGAGTGTCTTGTGTTTTCAACACGATCATTTATATCGCTATAGACATAGAGAACTATTTTCAATTATTGTAAGTCAGCGTAATGCGCATTTTTGATGTGGTGCATTTTAATATTTTTTTAAAACTTGGTGAAAGTACGCAGTACGCATGGGGGCATTTTCACTTCTAGGGACACCCAATTAGCTTAACTCTCACAAAAAAGTTAACTTCGATGTTAGCTTCCCAGATCAGATAGTCCCAAGATATTTATTGACATATTTATTATTATCGGCAAGCCTATCTCAGTCCACTACTGGACAAAGGCATTCTCCTTAAGGTGCATTTAGACCAAACGAGCATTCGCTCATTCTATCCCCCACTCTGCGAAATCAACTAATTTCGACGAAACACGTTTTGTGTAGGTATCGAACGAATTTCGTAGAGTGGGGGATAGCATGAGCGAATGTTCGTTCGGTCTAAATGCACTAACCTAATGTGTATGGCCACTTAAGGAGATAAACTCATTTGGAGGTAGGTATTAGATTTACAAAATGTCGCCATAGACAATGCTGTTCAAAATAATGGATAGATTCATCTGCTTTATTTTATCTAGTTAACCTTATTAAAGTTCATTTCAACTTGTACCTACTATCTAAATGAAAATCTCATATGTTTCGCAGCATGTAGTTCTTTGCGTGTAAATATAACATCAGTTCGAAAATTACCAGAGGCAGATTGCACAGTTTTTCACATAAGTCAAGGCTAAATCGACTGGCTACGATCGAATGGTGTGCAGAAAATGAAGGCATTTGACAGCAAAACAAGTCTATACATCTGACGTGACTTCACTTTCAGAACGCTCGAAGGTTTAATGACGCAAATGCCTCAGGCTTTACCGAACTTGTAGGGCTTGAATTAAAAGTAAACGGCCAATGAAATCTAATTATCATAAATAACAAAACGTGATTACACTGATTACCTACTTGGAACTATCATCGTTTTCAGTCTAGAAACTTGTACCTGGTGCTAATGAGAATTGCGTTATCTGTATCATATCGTTATTATATTATCTGAAAGTACTCTGCTACCCGTATTAAACTCATTATCTCGATTTAACAACAGAATAACTAATAGTAGGAGGAATACGCAATGAAACGGACACTAGTGATCTCTTTAAAAGACCATCATGGTTCAGCCAGATCAGATCAGTCCGTCCGGACCATCAGTGTTGCCAATGACCAAAAAAAATAATGCGTTCGTTCAGATTTTTTTAAAGAGATCCAAAGAGAGTAATTATTTATTTATTTATTTATTTAGCTATTAAGGACATCAACAGCAATTACAAAATACTTAATCTATGAACATAAACAGTAAACAAAGCCAATTAAAGATATCCACAACTTGACAGTTAAAGTACCCACCTACAATTGCGTCATGCAAACCGCAAGTCAAGTGGGTACTTCATTACAAAAACTACCACGGAGATGCATTTAAAACTAAAAGAAGGGAAACAAAGTGCAACAAAGTTTGAAAAATTACGCATGGGTGTGTGTGTTTATGCGAGTGTGTGTGTGTGTGTGTGTGTGTGTGTGTGTATCAGGGTACAGTAATTACAAACGCAAACAATTAATAACTAAAGATTTGAACGAAATTTTTGACAGAAGGAAGGGATCTAGTTGACTAAATTGCTTATTATAAGTGTTAGCTATTCGTAGAATGGGTGAATTTTGGGCATAGTTTGTGTGTGCGAAAGGAACAAAAAATAGTCTGCGAGATGTATGACGCGTGCGGGATGTAGGGGCACAGTAAGACAACTCAGCCGTGAGCTCGGGGCTGTCCAGACGGCCATTAACAATGTCGTGCATAACGCGTTCATTGCGTATGCGGGCATTTTCACTTCTAGGGACACCCAATTAGCTTAACTCTCACAAAAAAGTTAACTTCGATGTTAGCTTTGTAACGACAATTAAGCATGAAATTATTGCATATACGCGTATTCTTTCTGCATTAAATGATAAAAAATTTTTTTTTGTTAATATTTAATCCTTAATTGTCGTTACAAAGCTGACATCGAAGTTAACTTTTTTGTGAGAGTTAAGCTAATTGGGTGTCCCTAGAAGTGAAAATGCCCGCATACGCAATGAACGCGTTATGGAACGGATACTATTGATGTGTGATCATAATTACATTTTTAAAGATTTCAACTGCATAAAAGTGATTTACGCAGCTTATGTTCGGAGCGTCCTAGAATATGCGAGCACTGTCTGGTCACCTCAATACATTGTTCACATCCAGCGGATTGAGCGCATACAGCGTAGGTTTGTCCGCCTTCTCAACTTCAAGGCAGGATTGACACGGTATAACCTGATGTATGAAGATGCTTGCAAGCGGCACAACCTGCTCAGCCTCCACGAGCGACGGCAGATGATGGACATGTGTCTGTTGCACGACATTGTTAATGGCCGTCTGGACAGCCCCGAGCTCACGGCTGAGTTGTCTTACTGTGCCCCTACATCCCGCACGCGTCATACATCTCGCAGACTATTTTTTGTTCCTTTCGCACACACAAACTATGCCCAAAATTCACCCATTCTACGAATAGCTAACACTTATAATAAGCAATTTAGTCAACTAGATCCCTTCCTTCTGTCAAAAATTTCGTTCAAATCTTTAGTTATTAATTGTTTGCGTTTGTAATTACTGTACCCTGATACACACACACACAGTCACACACACACACACACTCGCATAAACACACACACCCATGCGTAATTTTTCAAACTTTGTTGCACTTTGTTTCCCTTCTTTTAGTTTTAAATGCATCTCCGTGGTAGTTTTTGTAATGAAGTACCCACTTGACTTGCGGTTTGCATGTACGCAATTGTAGGTGGGTACTTTAACTGTCAAGTTGTGGATATCTTTAATTGGCTTTGTTTACTGTTTATGTTCATAGATTAAGTATTTTGTAATTGCTGTTGATGTCCTTAATAGCTAAATAAATAAATAAATAAATAATTACTCTCTTTGGATCTCTTTAAAAAAATCTGAACTAACGCATTATTTTTTTTGGTCATTGGCAACACTGATGGTCCGGACGGACTGATCTGATCTGGCTGAACCATGATGGTCTTTTAAAGAGATCACTAGTGTCCGTTTCATTGCGTATTCCTCCTACTATTAGTTATTCTGTTGTTAAATCGAGATAATGAGTTTAATACGGGTAGCAGAGTACTTTCAGATAATATAATAACGATATGATACAGATAACGCAATTCTCATTAGCACCAGGTACAAGTTTCTAGACTGAAAACGATGATAGTTCCAAGTAGGTAATCAGTGTAATCACGTTTTGTTATTTATGATAATTAGATTTCATTGGCCGTTTACTTTTAATTCAAGCCCTACAAGTTCGGTAAAGCCTGAGGCATTTGCGTCATTAAACCTTCGAGCGTTCTGAAAGTGAAGTCACGTCAGATGTATAGACTTGTTTTGCTGTCAAATGCCTTCATTTTCTGCACACCATTCGATCGTAGCCAGTCGATTTAGCCTTGACTTATGTGAAAAACTGTGCAATCTGCCTCTGGTAATTTTCGAACTGATGTTATATTTACACGCAAAGAACTACATGCTGCGAAACATATGAGATTTTCATTTAGATAGTAGGTACAAGTTGAAATGAACTTTAATAAGGTTAACTAGATAAAATAAAGCAGATGAATCTATCCATTATTTTGAACAGCATTGTCTATGGCGACATTTTGTAAATCTAATACCTACCTCCTAATGAGTTTATCTCCTTAAGTGGCCATACACATTAGGTTAGTGCATTTAGACCGAACGAACATTCGCTCATGCTATCCCCCACTCTACGAAATTCGTTCGATACCTACACAAAACGTGTTTCGTCGAAATTAGTTGATTTCGCAGAGTGGGGGATAGAATGAGCGAATGCTCGTTTGGTCTAAATGCACCTTAAGGAGAATGCCTTTGTTCAGTAGTGGACTGAGATAGGCTTGCCGTTAATAATAAATACATCAATAAATATCTTGGGACATCTTACACAAATCGACCTAGTCCTATGGTAAGCTCAAGGCTTGTGATGTGACCAGGCGACGATAAATATAATAAATAGATACATGTAGATACTTAAATACATAGACAACCATGACCAAGGAACAAATATTTGTGATAAATAAATACACAAATAATGCCCTCGCCGGGATTCGAACCCGGAACCTCCAGTTTCGTAGGCAGGGTCACTACCAACTAGGCCACGGAGGCTGACATGATGACTCTACATACGACCAAAGACATGTTATGTAGATCAAAATATGTATATGACAGTTGTTGTATTTATCTAATAACATTTGTAAAAAAAACATTAATAAATCTTATACTGTTGTTATCTTGTATCACGGTATTTTCACTTTTTATAATACGTTTTTTACTTAGTAATTTTAAACGTACGTAAAAAAGTACGAAGTCCCTGAATAGAGTTAATTAACTTCTCAATTAGTTATCTCTACTTTTTTGTCTATTAAAGTCTAATTTAGATTTCACGATCGTTAATGTAGGCATCGACAATGGAATAAAACGTTTTGTATTCGTAGTATTGGTTTGCATTGTAGCTCAGTCGTTAATTAATAATTACCTACCAAGCAAAAATATATAATTTCGATTACAATAAAATTAAATGTAGGTATTTTTATTAATTGGCAAACACAAATTGTTTTTTTAGTTGCATTTCGCCTAGCCTATATACAGGGTGAAACATAAGTTGTGAACAGTTGTACGTTTTTCTAACTCTATAAACAACCAACAATTGAATGCCCCACAAGTTACTTAGAAATAGTCATGTTTTTTTGTATTTTCTGTCGCTTTTTCAAATTATTAAGGTGTTTTTCAGAAATGATAACGGCTATTTAAGCTATTGAAAACGTTAAATGTAATAAATATTATTTAATTTTACATAAAACGAAATTACTAAATTGTCGTTATTAATTGCTTCAATTTGAAGAGGTAATTTAAATTCTTCTATTAATCTCTCTTTAGAATCCTTTTGGATATCCTAAAGCCAAAAAATACAAAAACATAAACCCAAAAGAATACAAACAGTAAATAAATAACTTGTCCATTTTTAAGTAACTTGCGGGGCAACGGGTAACTAATTGTTAGTTGTTTATAGGGTTAGAAAAACGTATTACTTTTCCCGACTCGTGTTTCACCCTGTATATGTGAAATAAACAACAAAACATTGTTTTTTGTGTATTTCACATTTTTAAAATTTAATGCTAATTGATAAGTTGTCAAAAAGTTTTTACACAGTTACTAGCACTAAATGCGTGAGTTACCGTTTTCTTATTTTGTTACAAACTTTATTAATGATACAAAATAAAATTGTTGATTGTGTATTTCCAATTAAGGGTATACAGAGCGTGGAATTTCCAAGTTATGCTAAATAATAGAAGTACAAAAGTATTGATAATCTAATCGTATTACAGAATGGTAACAAAATGGGAAAAATTGACAGTTAAACTTTAACTTTTTGAGAACTGCTTTATTATCAACAACAAACTGCCTTTTATTTTTTGAGAGCTGAGCTTATACTGCTAATTGGATATCTATACCTAATTAACAGGCAAGACCTTGATTACAATCTAATTAATAAAAAATCAATAACATTTGCCGAGTTTTGACATGGCATATTACCTAATATCAGGTACGTAAACCACGCGTAATAAATATTACATATGTGTTGGACAGTAACATATCACCTGCCCGAGGCTTGAGCTCTATGCGTAACTTCTATCACTTCCGAGTTTCAAGATAAATCTTTCGTTTACTTTTACTACGACATCGATAAGACAATATTTTTACAAACATTCTTAGAAACATATCTCGGGAGAATATCATTCCTATATTTTTATATAAAATTGTCTATAGATCGAACTTATCCGGTTCTTTTCTTAGAATAGATTGTTTCATTCGTATTTCTTATCTGTATTTCTTTGTAAAGTTATAGTTACCGATGAGTCGAGGTTAAGAGATAACTAAACCGAAAATTGAACCGCCTACTATCGCTCTATAAATATTTATCAAAGCAAATGTCCAACAATAATAATATTGCCACCGATACGCTATCTCCAGATAACATAACAGGCAATCTCCGTTTAATATTTCACCTCATTTCCGCGTCCCGAGCGATACTATCGTGTACAAGAAAATATTTGTAAAAACAAAGGCTATTCACTTTTATCAACGCATCGCTGGGGGAGTGAAAAGGATCCCTGAATAGGCTTCCCAGGGGTAAACCGCAGGCTATCAGCTCTGAATGCCTATTAACCACCTCGGGCGACGATAACTATGAAAGGCTATAGAGCCTGTTTGCTCTCATTACCTGCTCCTGGCGGTACGCCTACGGGGGTTCGACGGCTCGTTCATTCACTACACTCACTTCACTGTCCAGTTCTGACACATCTGGAGGCACGTCTCCTTCGTACTCGACAGCATTCAGGGAAGAATTTCCATCGTGGAAGCGCCAGGGCTTTAAATCCCTTGGATGTCGGCGCTTGTGGCGAACTTTGTGTCTGGTGAATCTTCCGACTTCGCCACCGTCTTCTTCCAGCATAGCTTTGTAAAGGGAGTCTAAGTTTACTTTTAGTTTTTTAGGGATTGCGGTTGTCACGGGTTCTCTGGTTAGTCCTTCAGCGTCCCAGAGTTGTATTCGTAGGATGTTGTCTCGGGAGGGTAGGTGGGCGCACGCGGCCGAGAGCGCGGCGAGGGCGCAGAGCGCGCGCGGGACATGCATGCCGGCGGGCGGGCGCGAGGCGACTGAGGCTCGGCCGGCGTTTTCGCGCGCTTTCCCGATAACGCTGCGACTTCAACGCGTTGCATTTGGGGACTGTGTTCGGCGAGGAACAATTTAATTCTAATTCACTTTTTCCTATCTATTTGCTTATCATGAACAACAATGCAATCCAAAATAATACAGCCTATCCCACAGATATTACAAGCGTACAATTCTACAAAATTGCAAAACACAAAAAGTTAATAATTTTGTAGAATGTACGCTTGTAAAGTTTTGTGGTTTTAGCCCCGCCTTTAATTTTAATTCTAGCGATTCATTGTCAGAATTCAAATTACGACAACATCTTGAAATGCAGCGCTATTCAGCGTTAATAAGTGTCGTAGTAGAGCAATTCTCAAATAGTTTGTACAAAATTATCAGGACTAAATGCGTGAGTTACCGTTTTCTATTTTGTTACCAACCTGTTCAATGGTAAAAAAATAGTGATTGATTATTTATTTACAATTAAAGTTTCTTAAGTTGTGGGCTTTCTTTAAAATGTGAAATAATAGTGAATGTGAAACAAAATACTTTTTTATATGATTACGTAGGTATATACCGTAATCATATAAAAAATGGTAACAAATTAGGAAACTTCAACAGCGATTCGATCTGTCTTAATTGTGTACAAACTTTGTGGGAGTATGTGGAAAGTTTTATGAAACTTTACCAAAAATTAATGGTAACAAAAAAGAAAAGCTTCATGTTTTTAGAACACACAAAAATATTTATGTATTTATGGTTAATGACTTGATTAATTATAACTTTCAAACTAGTAGGTGTACTACTTACCCTTGAAGCATTACTGATAGAGCCTAATAAAATTATGTATCTATTCCATTGTTTAATATATACTTAGTTCTGTAATTGGGTGAATCAAATTTTTTCTGTCTGTTATTGCCATGGTTACGGTCGCCTGAGTCACGCTGTTTTTATGCAAAATTATGCTACTTACATAATAGACAAATATAGCTCATGTTTGTAGATGGCCCGTCAAGGAAAGGGTTTATTAACACCAGAAAAATGCATGTTTGCATAGTGTAAGGTAAGTATCATAATTATGCATAAAACCAGCGTGACTCAGGCGACCGTAACCATGGTAATAACAGACAGAAAAAGTTGATTCACCCAATTACATCATCAGCCCATCTCGGTCCACTGCTGGACGGAGGCCTGTCCTATTAACCCATTCAATGCCGAAGACGCGAATTCGCGTCCTATGTATGCGTAAACGTGATGCCGAGGACGCAAATTCGCGTCCTCGAGTTATTTCTTTTTTTTTGCTAGAAATCAACTGTACTTAAAAGCTGATACCAAAATGTTATTTTATTTATGGAGGATAATATTATACCGTCGCTGGTTTCTGGATCCAATGCATTTGTAATTTTCATAATTCTTATCTCGGATGCCGAAGACGCGAATTCGCGTCCTGTGTATGCGTAAACAAGATGCCGAGGACGCGAATTAGCGTCCTTCAAGTGTGAAATAACCTAATGCCGCAGACGCGAATTCGCGTCCTTGAAGTGTGATAATATAACCTAATGCCGCGGACGCGAATTCGCGTCCATTGAAATGTTAACGTGATGCCGTGGACGCGAATTCGCGTCGTCGCGTAGAAGGCGGCGGCGCTGCGTGATAATTAAAAATATGGGGCGTCAGCAATGAATGGGTAAGCTGATACCAAAATGTTATTTTATTTATGGAGGATAATATTATACCGTCACTGGTTTCTGGATTTAATGCATTTGTAATTTTCATAATTCTTATCTCGGATGCCAAAGACGCGAATTCGCGTCCTGTGTATGCGTAAACAAGATGCCGAGGACGCGAATTAGCGTCCTTCAAGTGTGAAATAACCTAATGCCGCAGACGCGAATTCGCGTCCTTGAAGTGTGATAATATAACCTAATGCCGCGGACGCGAATTCGCGTCCATTGAAATGTTAACGTGATGCCGTGGACGCGAATTCGCGTCGTCGCGTAGAAGGCGGCGGCGCTGCGTGATAATTAATAATATGGGGCGTCAGCAATGAATGGGTTAACTATGCGTATAGACGCATTAGGAGGTAAATGCCCATGATCGCCACGCTGGACAAGCGGATTGACGATCGCAGTAATGTGTCTACTATGATGACGCTGCTTCCCATAATCGATCAAATCAAAGAATGGTCAGTGACACTTAAATCCCTTAGTCGACTTTTACGACACCCGCGGGAAGAGTTGGGGTGGCGACAAATGTATTCTTGCTGCCGTCACCACACGGCAGTTGTGGCATTGTAATTACTTAACTCCATTTCTATTGTGTGACTCTACCTGTAAAATAGGCAATATTCAACCCATTGACCTTAGGCCACACTAGAGCCTTGTCATAATAAAAAGCAATAAAAGATTTTTTACATTTTATTTATGGCGTCACTTTGACATTGTCAAAAATATGTTCCAGTTCCAATTTTGTCTAAAAAAGAACATCGTAACAGTCATAATTACTTGGGTGAATCAACTTTACGGTCGCCTGAGTCACGCTGGTTTTATACAAAATTATGATATTTAAACTAGGTATGCAAATATACATGTTTCTAGTGTTAATAAACCCTTTCCTTAATGGGCCGCATACAGACATGCAGTACATACCTACATGTTTGCATAATTTAGGTAAGTAGCATAATTTCGCATAAAACCAGCGTGACTCAGGCGACCGTAACCATGGCAATAACAGACAGAAAGAAGTTGATACACCCATTTAGAAGAGTATTTTCGACACATATTTTTGCATTTGAGCACTTGACTCCCATTTACTATAGGTAGCAATTTCCGAATATCGGTAGGTACCTACTCGTATTTTACTAGGTACCTAATTTTTTATTCGTATTACGAGTTACGACTATTTAAAATACGTCAAACTTCGCGGATTAAGACGGACGTAAGTGGTATTTTCTGCACGCTTTGGAAGGAAGAAATCCCACGTCCTAGCCAAGGCAAGACGTACATACAACCCACAGACGGTAAATCATCATCATCATCATCTCAGCTATAAGACGTCGCACATGTACCGGTTAGATGCGACCTGCATCCAGCGTGTCCCGGCGACCTTCATAAGGTCGTCTGTCCATCTTGTGGGTGGACGTCCTACGCTGCGTTTGGTAATTATTAACCCTTAATTAGACAACGACCAAAATACTGGACATGGTCTATGACCCACCGTTTGGTTTTTTTTTCGAACCAAAATCATTATAAATCTCGATATTTTTCTAGCAAGAACGAGAGATCGACAAAATTAAACATCGACATAACTGCTACCGATGAGTACATCTTGTTCTCATAAAAATGCTAACTCCGCAAAAACAGGTAACCAAGAAATACAGGACCCATCTAGGCTTTGTTCTAAATATCTTATATTTCATATTAATCATTTCCTATGGCTTTAGAGTATATTTTATTAATCTTTGCAATTTTGATGGGTACTAAATAAAAGATATTTAAAAAATTATGTATGATTTTCATTCGTGTAATTTATCTCTAAGCTACGGCAAATTATTTATTTATTTAATTTATTTATCGACTACAATTAGACTTATCGATAACAGTTATGTCGATGTCTAATTTTGTCAATCTCTCGTTCCTGCTAGAAAAATATCGAGGTATAATCATCATTATTGATTGCCAAGGTGGCTTGAACATACTTTCCCTAATTTCTGTCAAATTGGGGAAAAGCCCCAGGCCTGCTACTGCGAACACCGAAGTTCGTAAATTTCGGGAATTTGTCTCTGAAAATCGCCCAGCTATCAGCTATCAGGCTATCACCGCCGGGCGAGTATTGCCGTGTCTTGTGCGTATCTTTTGTTCGTGTTTATAAATAGCCCATAGTTCATAGCCTAGAGTAGCTCACGGTGAGAACAGTGCCTATAGCTGTAATGTGTTATTACCTGAAGTGTGCATAAAAAGTACTTGTATTGTACTGTACGTTTTAGATAAGATTACTACTCACAAGCACATTCACACCAACGTAAAACCAACGCATTGATATTTAATCTTAATTGCTTGTCGCCGAATGCACGCCCTTATCAACATATATCTGATAATTATCTTATCAATTCTCTATCTCACTCACACTCGTAACTAGGTGGATAAAAATAAAAACACCTGTTGAACTAAATAAATTATATTTCCGATAAATTATAACACAGTTGCGACAACTATATAGTAAACAATTTGTACTCTTATCGAAATTAGTAACTTTGACACTTAAACCAGTTTTCACAATCCTATAATTGATTATAACAATAACAAAATATAAGCTTACTTAATTAGTTTTAAATCGAAATCATTCCGATTACATAAAAAATATACAAGTTAATATTGCCTTATTTTATAAACGCAACCTTTTGGCACTGGTCTCACCGCGAGCTACTAAGCTATGAACTGTCGGCTATAAACACGAACAAAAGATAGGCACTCCCGTGTAAATAAATAAAAGAGACACGGGAGTGTGTATTTTTTGTTCGTGTTTACAGCCCATAGTTAGCTTAGTAGCTAGCAATTCGCCATATGCATAAAATAATATAATAACAAAATACTCATACATGACAACTCAACTTACTTAGATAGATGGGTCGTTTTCAAAAATATTGTTCGAATAAAAACAAAATCACGATTTCCTTTGTGTTACGAAAGTTAGTCATACAAACTTTGGATAACTTCGTAACACAAAATAGTGACGTCAAGTAGTTTTAAGCTCGTTTCAAAGTTATACTCAACGAGGTTATATTTATAGATTTCTCATGACTCGTTTTATTTATACCTACATTTGTCTTATATTAATGAATCGCTAGTTATTCTACCTGAAACCATTTCTCCCAATAAGTGTTCTTATTGCCTCCTAATTCCTAGTCCAAATTTGAAACGATTCAACATTTCAACATTATAATAAAGCAAAGTATGTTGGATTCAAGTATACATGATATACTTAGGTAGGTATAGTTCGTGAAATATAAATTTGTAACTTTCTACCTACATTATAGTAAAAATAAACATTCAATTTATATTTCACGAACTATATTATACCTAAAAAAAATGCATAGTATTTTAATAGTTATTTATGTGGCTGGCGCATAATAAGAGGCATTAAACATGAGTGTGGTTTTATGAAACGAGCCGTAGGCGAGTTTCATAATAAGATCACACGAGTGTTTAATGCCTAATTATGTACAGTCACATACATAACTTTATCTACATCCATATCATTAGTTTAGAATGACAATTTACCTTTATTTTCATTGATATCCACTAAGTAATTACCTCTAAATATAAAAATTCAAATCAGTTGAAATCACTCAATTTGAGTAAGGATATCCTACAATAAATATTTATTGAAAAAAAAACAACAAAAAGAAGTTGACTTCATAATGTTAAAATTAATATCATGACGACGATACTTTAATGTCAACATTATGATGCACTGTACTCTGCCTGTACTTTAATGTTAACATTATGATACAGCCACAGACACCGGTCTCTTAATATAGGTCATTACATTACCGCTTCTGAATACATAACAGGGAAATTATGATATTCCTGTAGATAAATGTGTTATATTTTTGAAAACGACCCGTCTGTAAAGTTTTGTGTAATACACATCTCTTCTTATCAGATTTTTTTTCGAATTTGTTAACGTACCTTGAAATATTTTTCGAAATTCATATGTAGCATTTACAAGAGGTTTATGTAATCAAAATTATAAAGTACTTAATATTTTTATTAACATATTGCCAGTTATTACGATGATTAATTATAAATTCATCTCGTTTAACCTTTAATTGATACATTTGTGTAACCAAAAGAACCCATAAAAATATAAATCTACAAGTAATTTACTTTAACAAATAATTAATCAAAGTATTATAGAAGGCTTACTTAAACTGCTTCATAAATTTTGAAGTTCTTTCACATAGGTAAGTACAATATTATTATTTTAAAAATGTCCGAAGTATTTCAAAAGCGCTTCCTATAAAACACCTAACTGGCTATAGTTACATAGGCATGTAAATGCTAGTGTAAGTCGAATATAGTTAAATGTACTTAAAAAAAGTTTTAGCTCCGTTTTGTTACTACATGGTTAGGTAATAAAGAAAATAAATTTGTACAGTTGCATCAATTTTGGCAAGAATCTATACTTAGGTAGGTATAGTTCGTGAAATATAAATTTGTAACTTTCTACCTACATTATAGTAAAAATAAACATTCAATTTATATTTCACGAACTATATTATACCTAAAAAAAATGCATAGTATTTTAATAGTTATTTATGTGGCTGGCGCATAATAAGAGGCATTAAACATGAGTGTGGTTTTATGAAACGAGCCGTAGGCGAGTTTCATAATAAGATCACACGAGTGTTTAATGCCTAATTATGTACAGTCACATACATAACTTTATCTACATCCATATCATTAGTTTAGAATGACAATTTACCTTTATTTTCATTGATATCCACTAAGTAATTACCTCTAAATATAAAAATTCAAATCAGTTGAAATCACTCAATTTGAGTAAGGATATCCTACAATAAATATTTATTGAAAAAAAAACAACAAAAAGAAGTTGACTTCATAATGTTAAAATTAATATCATGACGACGATACTTTAATGTCAACATTATGATGCACTGTACTCTGCCTGTACTTTAATGTTAACATTATGATACAGCCACAGACACCGGTCTCTTAATATAGGTCATTACATTACCGCTTCTGAATACATAACAGGGAAATTATGATATTCCTGTAGATAAATGTGTTATATTTTTGAAAACGACCCGTCTGTAAAGTTTTGTGTAATACACATCTCTTCTTATCAGATTTTTTTTCGAATTTGTTAACGTACCTTGAAATATTTTTCGAAATTCATATGTAGCATTTACAAGAGGTTTATGTAATCAAAATTATAAAGTACTTAATATTTTTATTAACATATTGCCAGTTATTACGATGATTAATTATAAATTCATCTCGTTTAACCTTTAATTGATACATTTGTGTAACCAAAAGAACCCATAAAAATATAAATCTACAAGTAATTTACTTTAACAAATAATTAATCAAAGTATTATAGAAGGCTTACTTAAACTGCTTCATAAATTTTGAAGTTCTTTCACATAGGTAAGTACAATATTATTATTTTAAAAATGTCCGAAGTATTTCAAAAGCGCTTCCTATAAAACACCTAACTGGCTATAGTTACATAGGCATGTAAATGCTAGTGTAAGTCGAATATAGTTAAATGTACTTAAAAAAAGTTTTAGCTCCGTTTTGTTACTACATTGTTAGGTAATAAAGAAAATAAATTTGTACAGTTGCATCAATTTTGGCAAGAATCTATAGAGGTAACACAAGTTCAGAGATGTGGCATGAAATATAATCTAGAGACCAATTTATAATTATAGTAAAAAAATCCTATTGTTTAGAGTACCTAAGTAATACCTAATACCAAATCACTCTGTTTAATGCTAAATATTAAGTATACTTAAGCCATTACAATGCCAATAAGACTTAATTTTATGCTATTACTGACAAATTGATTTGCTAGATTGTATAGTACGAAAGTATAAAGGTATTACAATATACACAAAATCATTACTCATATTTTAACTACAAACAAGTCTTAACCTGCGAGCATAGGTGTAACGTCATGCCCGAAACGTCAGGATAATATTAAACGTAAGTTTACGCGATTAAGTAAGTTTATTATTAAAATATGAATATACATACAGCCCATGAGCCGTAAGAATTACATTCGCCTGCCTTTTCGCGCGCGATGCGAGTGAGCAGAGCAGCAATAAAATCCGAATGTCGTTCTAAAAGCCCACAGCCTGTAGGTACCTACTTAAATGTAGTTTCCACTCAATTGGTCGCAATATTATAATTAGGACTCTATTTGTTTCTAAGATTGAGTTTTAAAAGCGTTTGTGTAATTTGGAGTATTTTTAATGTCATAATGTGTCATATATTTGTTATATAATACCCGATTAGTTGATAAAATTCTAATTAATTAAATTAAGAGTAGTATACCCGTTCGCAAATTTTTAACCTTAATCATATGGATATACGAGTATAAATTCTAATTTCACTTACCTTTCAGGTTTACAATGCCAAACTTCTAAATCCATATTTCCTGCTAATGGACCAACAAGCCTAAACTTTCGAGGGCGAAACACAAATCAAGGCTTTTAAGCACTTAAAAGTTGTAAACTTTTTGGAAGATCAGCGATAAAGTGTCACGATGACCCATTAAAGCAGTTGGCCAGAAAAGTGCAAAAAGTGAAGTATGAGCACATAATCACCCATTCTTAAAATCCTGTGTGTTCACGCTAGGGTGCTTCTTACTTTTGCAAATTTGTAGAATGTTCGAACCAAATAAATGAGCCCTTTGCTCTCCCGATTGCAATTTTCTATGGGGCACCCTCTCATTTTGTTATTTGATAAGTAAACCATATTTGTTTTTTTTTTTTTCAATTATTATAAACAAAAATTAGGGGTCACTACCGAAGTAATAAAAAAACAACTAATCATTTTGCGTTTCTTGAACTTCGTACTTCGTTCACGCTTCGTCAAAAGCATGACTACTCCGGGTTTTTCATACCTATCTAGGTATATCACAGTCTCGTATATCAAAAGAGCTCATGATGCTGAGTAGAAATAAACTAAAATTTACCCATAAATTCAAAATAATGAAATATAAATAGATAAAATAAAATGAAATGCTCCATTAACCAAGTATTACGGCGGTAACTTCGACGTTTTACATTAGGCGAAATTATGTGGCTTGCTAGAGGATAATAGGTACTAGACTCGAAGGTTGATAAAAATCGAAACTTAAAAAAATTAAAATGTTATTATCATTTGCAGAAAGAAGTCCCGCTGAGTTTCTTGCTGGATTCTTCTCAGGTCAGTGGTGTAGGGTTAGAACCGGTAGTATATTTTTTTATTATTTGCTATTTAGTTTCACGATTCAAAGCGCTCGTTGCTGAGCCTAGTTGAATAAAGAATACTTTGACTTTGAACCAAAACTTTAAAAAAGCGACGGTTAACTTTGGCATTCAATGATAATTCATTGAGATGGTTGAATCTACAAGCAAAACAGACAAATGCAAACTTTGCAGTTAAATAAAGGTGCATTCAAACCAAACAAGCATTCGCTGTTTTATCCCCCGTTCTACGAAATCAACCAATCAGGTTTTGTGTAACGATCGAATTTCGCAGAGTGAGGGGGTTAGAATAGCGAATGTTCGTTTGGTCTGAATGCACCTTAACAGTGAGAACATATCAAATTACAATTACAAATGTATTGTGACATAAAAACTAAAGTTAGGCCCTAGAGGCCTAGCCAAGATGGCGTTCTGCAATCGTCTACGATAAGTCACGTGACCATAAAATGTATGGAAATGGTCACGTGACTTTTCGTTCGCATCTGTCATTCTCATACATTTATGACTTATCGCTTATCGTATACGATTGCAGATTTGGCTAGGCCTGCGGGGCCTTAGTAGCGTATTGTTAAACATATTTTAGCTGCTAAGTTGAAAACAAATTTTATTATACAATAGGTACTTACCTACTTAGCTCATTATTGTCATGGTGAGCTTTAATTTTGAACCCGAACGTTTTAGTATATGCTTACAAATAAGCGCAAATTAAATATTTTAGGTTTGATATGCTAACATTTAACGAAATAATTTTGTATTTTGAACATGTTATTTTAACCAAAAATTAAATAAAGTTGACGTTATAGCACATTAAGCCATGCTGAAATGAAGGAATTTCTGTAATTGAATTTATTTATTTGTGTAACGAAACTTGCCAATATAAAATATCAGGTAAGGTAAGGTGGGGTACTTAATATGAAACGGGTTTTTTTATGGGTTTCAAAAAGTCGTCCTTTTGGCACAGCGTATACAGGTAGCTTTTTGTCTTACCCCATTAAAAAACCGTTTCATCTTACCCCACCTTACCTTATGTATATTGATAAATATTCGTTACACAAAATTAATTGCACTGAACAAGTGAACATACCTAATACAAAATTTCCTGATATAAAAATAAGTGTCAATTTATACTTTAGCTGGCAAGTTTAGTGGTTATTCGTATGAAATACTTGTATTACTACTTTTACATACGTAGATAAATCTTAAATTAGTAAGTGGTTACAATTGATATACCATGTATTATGCGTATTACTAGACATATTTTTATATATTATCTTAAATATCACATTATTACATAACTTTAGCCCATCCAGATTCCAGGTACATAATAATAGATATGAAATGCCATTAATTGTAATTACATTGTTTTCAACATATATTACATGTGTTTTTGTTAGTGTGAGCACTAAGCAGTTAAAATATTTACTAAGTTAATAAGTATATTTTAACTACTGATTACCTGTTAAAGATATTTTTTACAAATTATTATGTCATTGTTTTTTCTACTTGAATACAATATTTACAATGTAATACAATCTATAATCCGACCCTCCTTTGGATTTTACTAGTTAATTATATTCTACGTTATTAAAGTCACACTAAAACCACTAAGTACAAATTTTTATCTTGGTATAGGACTGACAAAGCTAAAATCATAACAAATAATGTGATGCTCTCTGAAATCTTTTGTATTAAAACCGCAAATTGAAATCTTAGTTCAAATATTATGCATGTGGTTCATTGCTTAACCTCCTAACTGCCACAAGTCTCGAAAGTCAAGCTTAATTGTCAATATTGTCATGTCAAATGAATATTTATTATATTAACAGCATTGCCAAGCAAACGACTGTAGCAGTCAAGAGGTTAAAAAATGTATTACGATACAAGTGCGAAAAATATGAAATTCACACGACCGAAAGGAAGTGTTTTAAATCGACACGAGTTACGAATTTTCTTTTTGCACGTGTCTCGTACGTTTTTTAGTAAAAATGGCCATGATAGTAAAATGAGCCACTTCTCGCACTAGCGCGTAAAAAGGCACCATTTTTACAAAAAAAATATCTTCTGCTAATATTATTTTTACCTACTACTAGCAAATCATCCGAAAAGTGATTACTTGCCATAAAAAATATTAAAGCAGATTTATTACATAGATAGATACAGGGTGTTTTTTTTTCGACCGTTCAAATTCTACGTAGTGAATGTGTAGGTCATACTGACCAACTTTTACTATGCGGACAAAGTCGAAATCGCGAAAAAAAAATCAGCTGTTTCATACATTTCGGCCGGCGTAATGCCGCCAATTTGTATGAAACAGCTGATTTTTTTTTCGCGATTTCGACTTTGTCCCCATAGTAAAAGTTGGTGAGTATGACCTACACATTCACTACGTAGAAATTGAACGGTCGAAAAAAAAACACCCTGTATATCTATGTAATACCTACCTACCTACTTATATTTCGCTGCTTACATAATACGCTACGATATTTACCATAAGCCGTCTAATTATTGTCTAAAAGCCATATTTGTTCTCGTATTTCCCAAAATTCTATAGACTAGCTACCTTAATGTCTTAAGCGGAGCGGACTCATTAATGACTCCGTTTAACTTTCACTGCTGGTGACACTCACTTTTTTGTGTTACGAAGTTACCCACAAAGTTTGTACAGTCAAGGGCAAAAATATGTATACACTTTTGCACCAAATTTTTACGGCATAAGATAAAATAGTGTATACATATTTATGTCCTTGACTGTACCTATGGCAAACTTTAGTAACACAATTATGGAAGCAAGCGTGATCTTGTTTTCATTGAGCCCTTAACGTATAATGTTTTTGAATGCGACCCTTATGAAAATTGGTGAAACTTCTGTCATGTGTTTATTCTTGCCATCTATCAAACAAAATCAAAGATCCAAGGTAATTGTATCTCGCTCACACTATGGATACTATTTTATAAGACAAAAATAAAAACTCCAATCAGGTTTTACTGGGGCATCATATCACACAAAAAACTCCACTTAGTTACGGTTTTGAAGACAAAACAAGACAAAGAAAAAAATGTTGATCCAAGTAACAGAACAAAAGCAAACCTTTTAACTTTATAAATTGGTTACTATTTAAATATAAATAATTACTGTTCTCCAGAATTTAAGCCAGTCAGTATTTATATTTCAAATATAAATTAACGATGACTTGAAAGGAATTATTGCACTTAATTACATCATCACACCAGTTTATTTTACGGAAGTGTCTTCTAACTGGAAGCTACCTATTTTTGTATTAATTATATATACTCGATCCAACAATCTCCGTCAGTAAAATAGTAGATTGTGTCACAAGGGATCAAAGTGGTATATTTCCCGCGTGGGCGTTTATTGAATCCTGAATGGAGCGACGGATTCCACAATTGAATTGATTCTAAAGTGAAATCCTGAGCGTAATGAAGGATTCAAGCGTTAACGCCCAAGACGAAATAATTTTGATACCGTGCTACACCTATGCTTTTCCCACCACCTATGAGAAAAATAAAAGATATATCACATATTTAATATTTATGCAAATAATCGATTTTCAAGAATTTTTTATCAATTATGAATGTACTGTTTATTTTCATATTTCATTGTATTTTTTTAGGCTGGCAATAGAAAGTCCTTGAACAGAATAGTGCCACTTTGATCCCTCCTAGCAGGGAAGAACAGACCCGTATTCGAATAGGTGGTGTGAAAAAGGCTTTTCTATTGCGCCAGAAATTGTTGGACAAAGTATAGGTATAGGTACTACATTGTAACATAAATGTCATGAGCGATTTTCATTTGTGGAGTAATTCCACGCAAGATTGTAATGTAAGTGACCAATTTCTAGCGTGTTTATTTATTAATTGTGCAAACTTTACTGTTATTATATCTAGATATCAAAATTGTAGTTATGGAGATATAATATGATACTTAAACTTGGATCATAAGTAAATAAACAGACGATGAAATGGTCACTTACATGGATTTACCCATGGGCACTATTTTTATATAATATAAAATGTACTAGCTGCTGAGTAACACTGTCCATCTTAAAGCCTTGATATATTATTATAGGTACCGATACTCAGCTTCCTAATTTAATTTTACAAAAGTGTTGAATAAGTAGTGTCTCTTACGTAATGTTGCTGTGGAATAACCGAACCACGATCGGTCGCTTGTTATTATTTATCCCTATAACCAGTAGGAATATTGCATAGTCAAAAAAGTTACCAAAAAGGTTAACTTCTCTGAAAACTACCATTAACGGCCCAAATGTATAGTTTTCTACTATCCTTATACCTAAGCCTATTCTATTTGTGACCTCACACCAAATTGGGTATTTTTCTAAGTATATTTTACAATTTCAACTTAATTACAAAGTCAGAGTTGGGCAAAAAGTAATATGATTACTCCTTCCGATTACTTTTGTATGTGCAATTTGTAATCTAGATTACTTTTGTGTGTGTGCTTTGTAATCTAGATTACATTTGTATGTGTACTTTGTAATCTAGATTACATTTGTATGTGTACTTTGTAATCTAGATTACATTTGTATGTGTACTTTGTAATCTAGATTGCATTTGTATGTGAACTTTGTAATCTATACAAATGTAACCAGATTACGTTTTGTCCAACTCTGTACAAAGTCTATCAGTTAAATTATCAAAAAGTATGTACTTATTATTTATTTACTCAAACAAATAAAAAAACTACAAATGTCGTCTCAAAGGTTTGCGGCCCTAGTACATCTTGTGTCTGACATCTACTCGCGGTCTTATTATCTCTTTTATATTGTATAGATTAAAAAGAGACGGTTACGTCACACCGTACGCAAAATTGGCACTCGTTGTAAATTAGATTATATGAATGGATGTACGGATATAATGCGGCTATGGACTTTGTGCACAATTCCGACTCGCACTTGGCCGTTTTGTTTTTTCTTTTGATAAACAACAAAAAAATTACAACTATGATAAAACGTGTCAAAGTTCTGTAGTGCGGATTTGTGAAATTGTACCTAGACGTGACGTCATGCGACATTCCAAATCGACATATCTCTGTAATATATTGTTTAAGTAAAACGAAATAAAAATACGCGTCCAATACGTTTTGATAATCTACTTGACAGATAAATAATAAAACGTAACTCTTTTCTTCATAAACGTCTCCCAATTTAGCAAGCCGATAAATATTGTTTGTCACTTTCTGTCTTATATAAATATAGATAAGATGGAGAGGGACAAACGAATTATCAACTTGCTAAGTTTGACGTATATGAATAAGGGTTAGTCATTCTTATTGATTGACTGTACAACATTTTGGACAGAGATCGGATAAATCTGCCCTGCTAAGTATACTCGTAATAGCGATATCTAAAAATAAAAATTAATGCAAACATGCACCTTAAATTCTATAGCTGACGATTTCATTTCCAAATGCCTCTATTTTTTGAGATATCGCTATTTCGCTTAGCAGAGCAGAAATGGAAGTCATTGTTCGCAATAATATGGACATGTCTCCAAAGTTGATTAAATGATTAATCAAACAAATAATTCCTTGAAATTTCGATCCCTTTTAACCTTTAAGACACTTTGCCTCTCGCATCAAAATGTGACATACCCGCCAATCTGCCGTCATCATCATCATCATCAGCCTATCATAGTCCACTGCTGGACGTAGGCCTCTCCTATTAACTATGCGTATGGACGCATTAGGAGGTAAATTCCCATAATCGCCACGCTGGGCAAGCGGATTGGCGATCGCAGTAATGTGTCACTATGATGACTCTGCTTGCCCATCATAATTTTTTTATCAAATAATGGTCAGTGACACTTCAATCCTGTAGTCGACTCTTACGACACCCGCAGGAGGAGATGGGGTGGTGACAATCTTCCGTGCTAGTGTAGAATTGTTAAGAAACGCCATAGCAAAAAACAGCCTTTTGCCTAGGACTTGGTTCGCCGCGTGCAATTTTGTACAGAAATCGCTTTTAAATCGCCCAAGTGAATCGCTAGTGTGAACAGGCCCTTAGGCAGCTTTTTGCTATGGAGTTTCAAAGCAAATACTGCTTTCCACACTAGTACTAGTAATGAACAACGAAAATAAACCTTAACTGTCAGCAAGACAGTTACTTTGACAACATACTCGATGACCACTATAGTGGTTACTGGCGTGGTAAGCATGATAACACACGACCACTTTAGTGGTTCTTGGCGTTTAATGGGCTTTAGATTTAATATACATTTTCATAGTTACCGGTATCAAATACGTAATTTTCAGCCGACTTCAAACAAAGGAGGAGGTTCTCAATTCCATTGTATGTTTTTTTTATGTTTGTTACCTTAGAACTTTCGACTGGGTGAATCGATTTTGATGATTATTTTTTTTATTTGAAAGCTGCTTACCGATTGGTCCCATCCATGACCTCAACTCTCGTGGAACTATCTGGGTGAATCAACTTTTTTCTGTCTGTTATTGCCATGGTTACGGTCGCCTGAGTCACGCAGGTTTTATGCAAAATATGCTACTTAAACTATGCAAACATACATTTTTCTGGTGTTAATAAGTCCTTACCTTGATGGGCCACCTACAGACGTGTACTACTTGGATGTTTGCCTAATTTAAGTAGCATAATTTTGCATAAAACCAGCGTGACTCAGGCGACCGTAACCATGGCAATAACAGACACGTTGATTCACCCATCTATATCAGAAAACGATTAATTGATTAATCATTTAATCAACTTCATAGTCATGTCCATATTATTGCGAACGTCACTCATTTTTCCGATACCTGATTTTGGAAAACGACCCTACAAAAAAATTAAGGCCTCTTCCTACCATTAGCCGGGCTCCCCGGCAGATAGCTCTTTAGTCAGTCGATGCTCAGGTCGTGGGAGAAGTGCCGCGACAGGTTCGCAACGTCGAGCCCCGCGAAGTCCGTGAACACGTCCGTGGTGGGTTTGGGGCTGGGGGTACTGGTGGAGGCCCATTGGGGGTCTTCGGTTTTTAATGTTGCTTCGAAGGGGGATGAAACTCCTGTGAAAGAATGATTAATAAGGTTACTAGTTACTACTGTCATAGTGTAATAAATTAAGTATACAGTCTGTGATCTCTTAAAAAACTCCCTTGGATTTTAGAAGAGTCTTCGGTTAGCGGCGGTAACTTACGAAGGTGGTACTGCTGTTCTGCTTTCTTGATAATTCATAAAACTTTTTAAACTTACCGTAAAAAGTTAAGGGGACAATTATTAGCATCAATACAAAATACCTAAGCCTTATTTTAATAGCACTATCCTTAATATTCAGTAGATATGCGATTAGACTCTTTATGTTATAATTTAAATAAAATGGAATCAGTATTTGAAATACATTCTGAAATAATTTCAAAACATTTAATAAGATACCTAGATAGAATCCGTCAACCAAAGTAACTGACATTGTCATTTTCTATTACAGGTTTTTTAAGAGCTCGTATTGCACTAACGTCGCGTATGGATACACCCTGCCTTTTACCGAAAGTGACCGGAGACTGCCTACGAACAAATAAAACATGGAAGCCGCACGTCATACTAAATTGCTTTTCAAAAACGGTCCTGAATTTTAGTTGACAAGTGTCACCCCCTCTTCAATGCATCACGGGAATGAATTTCAATATCAACCTATTAAATCTTAAGCCGCCATTTAAAAATAATTATGATTAGTCCATCGAAGTTTTGATTGGCTTTATTCTATAAACATTTGTCAAAGATGTTGCGCCGAAATATGCGCGGTGTTAAGAAAAGCGCTATGTTCTGCCCATCTTGGTACAATTGAACAATTGGTTTTGGGGACATTTTTGAGCTGGCGTTAGACGTCCATGTTATACAGTGTGTGGCCTTTAACACGGGAGAAAAATGAAATGAGTGACTCCTTAGACTATCGGCAATAATCCTGTAAAGGTCCCGGTGTTTCAAAGTGGTTAAGTTCGGAGATATTGTCATTCAAAGCAATGGACCTTTAGTACTGGATCTTGGCATCACGATGTCGTAGCTTGTCAGTCGCAAGACATCTTGATAGTATACCAGGTACGAAGTCATACATAACAATAATTTTGTTTTTACTTTTACACTAATTTGTTACGGTTTAAAAAAAATGTATATTTTCAATGATTCAAAAATGATAAGTTATTGATAACTTTTAATTGAAGTATGAACCGCTTCAAAGAGACTAAACAGAAGAAAGATAACAATTTTACGGTGTTTGTACTACACCTCTAATAAGAATACTAACCCAGAACACTCCTGACGTCGCTATTAGGCTGGCTGAAGTATATGAACCTGTTAAAAGACACTAAACAGAAGAATGATAAAATTTGAAGAAGGCCTACATCCCTAAGAACACTAACCCAGTACGCTTCTGACGTCACTATTAGGCTGGCTGAAGTATATGAACCGCTTCTAAGGTACTCAACAGAAAAATTATAAAAAAATTATGGAGTTTGTACTGCACCTAATAAGAATACTAACCCAGAACACTCCTGACGTCGCTATTAGGCTGGCTGAAGTATATGAAACGCTTCTAAGGTAGTCAACAGAAAAATGATAAAAAATTTATAGTGTTTGTACTGCACCACTAATAAGAATACTAACCTAGTACACTCCTGACGTCACTATTAGGCTGGCTGAAGTATATGAACCTCTTCAAAGATACTAAACAGCAACATGATAAAATTTTAAGAAGTACAACTACATCTCTAAGAATACTAACCTAGTACGCTCCTGACGTCTCGTCACTATTAGGCTGGCTGAAGTATATAAACCTGTTCAAAGATACTAAACAGAAGAATGATAAAAATTTAAGAAGGACTACATCTCTAAGAATACTAACCTAGTACGCTCCTGACGTCACGTCACTATTAGGCTGGCTGAAGTATATGAACCTGTTCAAAGATACTAAACAGACGAATGATAAAATTTTAAGAAGGCCTACATCCCTAGAACACTAACCTAGTACACTCCTGACGTCACTATTAGGCTGGCTGAAGTATGAACCGTTTCAAAGATACTAAACAGAAAAATTATAAAATTTCAAGGAGTTTATACTAACCTAGTACACTCCGGACGTCACTATTAGGCTGGCTGAAGTATGAACCGCTTCAAAGATACTAAACAGAAAAATGATAAAATTTCAAGGAATTTGTACTAACCTAGTACGCTCCTGACGTCACTATTAGGCTGGCTGAAGTATATGAACCGGTACAAAGCTACTAAACAGAAGAATGATAAAATTTCAAGGAATTTGTACTAACCTAGTACGCTCCTGACGTCACTATTAGGCTGGCTGAAGTATATGAACGGGTACAAAGATACTAAACAGACAAATGATAACATTTTAAGGAGTTTGTACTAACCCAGAACGCTCCTGACGTCACTATTAGGCTGGCTGAAGTATATGAACCGGTACAAAGCTACTAAACAGAAGAATGATAAAATTTCAAGGCGTTTGTACTAACCTAGTACGCTCCTGACGTCACTATTAGGCTGGCTGAAGTATGAACCGCTTCAAAGATACTAAACAGAAAAATGATAAAATTTCAAGGAATTTGTACTAACCTAGTACGCTCCTGACGTCACTATTAGGCTGGCTGAAGTATGAACCGCTTCAAAGATACTAAACAGAAAAATGATAAAATTTCAAGGAATTTGTACTAACCTAGTACACTCCTGACGTCACTATTAGGCTGGCTGAAGTATATGAACCGGTACAAAGATACTAAACAGACAAATGATAACATTTTAAGGAGTTTGTACTAACCCAGAACGCTCCTGACGTCACTATTAGGCTGGCTGAAGTATATGAACGGGTACAAAGATACTAAACAGACAAATGATAAAATTTTAAGGAGTTTGTACTAACCCAGAACGCTCCTGACGTCACTATTAGGCTGGCTGAAGTATATGAACCGGTACAAAGCTACTAAACAGAAGAATGATAAAATTTCAAGGCGTTTGTACTAACCTAGTACGCTCCTGACGTCACTATTAGGCTGGCTGAAGTATGAACCGCTTCAAAGATACTAAACAGAAAAATGATAAAATTTCAAGGAGTTTGTACTAACCTAGTACACTCCTGACGTCACTATTAGGCTGGCTGAAGTATATGAACCGGTACAAAGATACTAAACAGACAAATGATAACATTTTAAGGAGTTTGTACTAACCCAGAACGCTCCTGACGTCACTATTAGGCTGGCTGAAGTATATGAACGGGTACAAAGATACTAAACAGACAAATGATAAAATTTTAAGGAGTTTGTACTAACCCAGAACGCTCCTGACGTCACTATTAGGCTGGCTGAAGTATATGAACCGGTACAAAGCTACTAAACAGAAGAATGATAAAATTTCAAGGCGTTTGTACTAACCTAGTACACTCCGGACGTCACTATTAGGCTGGCTGAAGTATGAACCGCTTCAAAGATACTAAACAGAAAAATGATAAAATTTCAAGGAATTTGTACTGACCTAGTACGCTCCTGACGTCACTATTAGGCTGGCTGAAGTATATGAACCGGTACAAAGCTACTAAACAGAAGAATGATAAAATTTCAAGGAGTTTGTACCAACCTAGAACACTCCTGACGTCACTATTAGGCTGGCTGAAGTATATGAACGGGTACAAAGATACTAAACAGACAAATGACAAAATTTTAAGGAGTTTGTACTAACCCAGAATGCTCCTGACGTCACTATTAGGCTGGCTGAAGTATATGAACCGGTACAAAGCTACTAAACAGAAGAATGATAAAATTTCAAGGAGTTTGTACTAACCTAGTACACTCCTGACGTCACTATTAGGCTGGCTGAAGTATATGAACCGGTACAAAGCTACTAAACAGAAGAATGATAAAATTTCAAGGTGTTTGTACTAACCTAGTACACTCCTGACGTCACTATTAGGCTGCCTGAAGTATATGAACCGGTACAAAGCTACTAAACAGAAGAATGATAAAATTTCAAGGCGTTTGTACTAACCTAGTACGCTCCTGACGTCACTATTAGGCTGGCTGAAGTATATGAACCGGTACAAAACTACTAAACAGAAGAATGATAAAATTTCAAGGCGTTTGTACTAACCTAGTACGCTCCTGACGTCACTATTAGGCTGGCTGAAGTATATGAACCGGTACAAAGATACTAAACAGACAAATGATAAAATTTTAAGGAGTTTGTACTAACCCAGTACACTCCTGACGTCACTATTAGGCTGGCTGAAGTATATGAACCGGTACAAAGATACTAAACAGACAAATGATAAAATTTTAAGGAGTTTGTACTAACCCAGTACACTCCTGACGTCACTATTAGGCTGGCTGAAGTATATGAACCGGTACAGGCCTGGAGTCCTCACGCCGCTGCCCACCGGGAAGCTCAGCGTCACCACCTCTAATAAGAATACTAACCTAGTACACTCCTGACGTCACTATTAGGCTGGCTGAAGTATATGAACCTCTTCAAAGATACTAAACAGCAACATGATAAAATTTTAAGAAGTACAACTACATCTCTAAGAATACTAACCTAGTACGCTCCTGACGTCTCGTCACTATTAGGCTGGCTGAAGTATATAAACCTGTTCAAAGATACTAAACAGAAGAATGATAAAAATTTAAGAAGGACTACATCTCTAAGAATACTAACCTAGTTCGCTCCTGACGTCACGTCACTATTAGGCTGGCTGAAGTATATGAACCTGTTCAAAGATACTAAACAGACGAATGATAAAAATTTAAGAAGGACTACATCTCTAAGAATACTAACCTAGTACGCTCCTGACGTCACGTCACTATTAGGCTGGCTGAAGTATATGAACCTGTTCAAAGATACTAAACAGACGAATGATAAAATTTTAAGAAGGCCTACATCCCTACAACACTAACCCAGTACGCTCCTGACGTCACTATTAGGCTGGCTGAAGTATATGAACCTGTTCAAAGATACTAAACAGACGAATGATAAAATTTTAAGAAGGCCTACATCCCTACAACACTAACCCAGTACGCTCCTGACGTCACTATTAGGCTGGCTGAAGTATATGAACCTCTTCAAAGATACTAAACAGCAACATGATAAAATTTTAAGAAGTACAACTACATCTCTAAGAATACTAACCTAGTACGCTCCTGACGTCTCGTCACTATTAGGCTGGCTGAAGTATATAAACCTGTTCAAAGATACTAAACAGAAGAATGATAAAAATTTAAGAAGGACTACATCTCTAAGAATACTAACCTAGTACGCTCCTGACGTCACGTCACTATTAGGCTGGCTGAAGTATATGAACCTGTTCAAAGATACTAAACAGACGAATGATAAAAATTTAAGAAGGACTACATCTCTAAGAATACTAACCTAGTACGCTCCTGACGTCACGTCACTATTAGGCTGGCTGAAGTATATGAACCTGTTCAAAGATACTAAACAGACGAATGATAAAATTTTAAGAAGGCCTACATCCCTACAACACTAACCCAGTACGCTCCTGACGTCACTATTAGGCTGGCTGAAGTATATGAACCTGTTCAAAGATACTAAACAGACGAATGATAAAATTTTAAGAAGGCCTACATCCCTACAACACTAACCCAGTACGCTCCTGACGTCACTATTAGGCTGGCTGAAGTATATGAACCTGTTCAAAGATACTAAACAGACGAATGATAAAATTTTAAGAAGGCCTACATCCCTACAACACTAACCCAGTACGCTCCTGACGTCACTATTAGGCTGGCTGAAGTATATGAACCGGTACAGGCCTGGAGTCCTCACGCCGCTGCCCACCGGGAAGCTCAGCGTCACCACCCGCGTGCCGGGCGCCACGTGGGCTGGCTGGATCTCTGGACGGTGGACTTTAGCCATGTACTCGTAGGCTATGTAGTCGTCTAGGTTGTGGAATGTCGCCTGGAAAATTGGAAACGGTACTTAAAATATCAAGGTTTTTACAAACTTCAAAATAGTAGGGATTAGTTCACCTTTATACCTGTCAAGTATACTGTTAATATGTGTATTTTTACCTGTGTTTTGTGTGCAATAAAAAATTACAAAGTCAAAGTCAAAGTCAAAGTCAAACTATTCTTTATTCAAGTAAGCTTATTAATAAGCATTTTCGAATCGTCTGACATTATCAAGAGAGAGAAAAAAAAATCTACTACTGGTTCAAACCCTACACCGTTCCTGAGAAGAACCAGTAAGAAACTCAGGTGGACTTAATCAAAACAGTATAATAATACATCTTATTAAAATAACATGCATTAAAGAATTTATTACATAAAAAAAAAATATAATAGACATTTTTATAAAAAAGAGAAATAAATAAAGAATTATAATATTAAACAAAAATAATTATTATTGTACATGTTCACAATATTATTAAGCATATATCTATACAGAACTATATCTATATCTATACAGAATAAAGAAAAATTAAGATTTAGAGATGTAAAAGGTCTCTAATCGTCATGATTTGAACAATAATAATAAAATAGAAAATTAACAATTTAGTGACAATCACAAAGCAACTATTCTTATTATATAAAAGACAACAGCCAATACCTATTTAGACATGACATCACAGTAAAATAAACTCAAATATTAAATTAAACTAGAGATGTATAGTATACTCTCTAATGTCAATAATACATAATTTTGGAGATGTAAAGTGTCCCCAGTGTCAGTTAATAAATAATAATAATAATGATTTGGAGGTGTAAAGAATCTCCAAATGTCAATAAAAAGTAAATAAAAAGGTGTATGAAACAAATGTTTCATGTCAGAAGACAGTTAAACTAACAGTCTTGTAAACTAGTGCTACAGAATACATAATTATTATGTATCCAATAAGTCAAAATTTTGCTATATAAGGAGATGAATGGGCTCCATGGTGAAATAAATATTAAGTGTGGAGATGTAAAAGGTCTCCATACATACATAATACATAACATTACGATACACACGAAAAACATGAAACCCGAAACGAGTGGCGATAAATTAAAACACGACCGAAGGGAGTGTTTTAAATTGACACGAGTCTCGTACGACATTTTTAGTACAGATGAGCCTCCAAAGTTTTTGACCTGTCATAAAAAGAGCCACTTCTCGCACTAGCGCGTAAAAAAGGCACCCTCTGTACTAGAATAGTACATTTCCTAACTAGTGCGGGAAAACTTTTTTTCGGCGAGGATGAAAGTTGGAGCCCGAGTGAAACGAGGGCGAGTGCACGTGTAAGGGACGATTTTTTTCATAACAAGTGCGTCAAAAAGAGAAATTACCGCGTTCTGTTGTTTACACTTTTAATCAAAAATATGTATATTACAAACGAAACCGGGAGTTATGGGAGCCGGGAGTACCAGTATCGATATGTGAACTCCCTATCTGTCAAGAAAATTTGCCTCACGGATTCCTATGTCTGCTTAAAATCCATAAGCAATTAGGCGCTATTGCCATAACATTCAATTACATGTCGACCTTATCGAAACAATACGCGGTACTTATGGCAAAATACGTCATTCATATCAGAGTTACGACATAGGTACACTTTTTGTACCATAATCGAAGGCCACAGATTTTCCCTCTTACGTGTTTGACGTAATATTACGTCACACTGATATGTACTTTATTTCGTTTCCGTAAAGGTCAATGGCATAGTGAGATTTTGGGAGTTAATTGTATGTTTTTGTTTTATTTAGCGAGTAAAGTAGTGATGAAACTGTGGACCAATTTTGATGGAAGAAACATTTGTGAGCGGTTTACTAATACAGGTAAATTCACTAAAGTTGGCACGAATGAATGAAATGAATGACATCTATCATTGTGTGTATGCGGTCGTCCTATACCAACCTGTATCTACTGTCATTAAGACGTCCACACATAGATACTTTCTGTCACTTACTCGATCCATTCGTGCCAGCTTTCGTGAATTTACATATACGTGGCCGAAAATTTTATAGCATGTTATCACTTCCCAAACTATTATTCCCATAGTTACATTTGGCATAATCATCACATGGCAAACCAACGTCACGCAGACGTATCTTTCGCATTATTATTATCATGTTCCAACCTAACCTAAGCCTAATTGTCGAATGAGAATTCGGCTGGACGAAAGTTAGCAAATAATAATATGGTAAATGTCGGTATGCCAAGTGAATCATTTGCTATAAGTTTGTTGGCAAGTATAATTATGCGAAAAATAATTATTACGGAACGAGTACATCCGTGGCAGCCTCGGAGTCCGTGACGTAGCGGAGAAGCTTCAAGAATGCCGTCTTCGGTAGTTTGGTCACGTTTGTCGTAGTCCACCTGACTACGTAGGAAACATATGCCTTAACCTAACCCTTGACAGCCCCCGACCTCGCGGCAGACCAAAGAAGCGATGGCTAGATGTCGTGAAGGCTGACATGAGTGTGAATGGCCTTACAGTAGAAGATGCCCAGGATCGCGTAAAGTGGAAGAAATGTAGCAGGAAAGCGGACCCTGGCAAAGGCCGGGATAACGATAGGTAGAAGAAGAATTATGCTAACCAATATACTTATTTCGCACTCATGGTGCCGAAACTTGGGTTTTCACAAGAGACGTCATCCACAAACTGGAAGTAGCTCAGAGAGCAGTGGAAAGAAAGCTGGTAGGAATATCACTAATGGACCATAAAACAAACAAATGGCTTCGAGAACATAGCAAAGTCGCTGATGTAACTAAGCGAGTAGCGCAGTTGAAGTGGGAGTGGGCCGGACACGTTGCTCGTAATGAGAGATCCTGGTGCAAACGTCTTCTTGAGTGGAAGCCATGGGGAGAGAAGCGCCCGCAAGGACGACCACAAATGCGCTGGAAAGATGACGTGAATATACGTGGTATACGACTTTTAAGAAATTGACAAGTTAAGACTTGATGTATTGTAAGGAATGTGGACATAATAGGGTTGAATAGCTTAGGTAATGATGGCGAAAACTAAAACAAATAAGTTTTTCATAGAACAATTAGCCTGATCAACTAAGAATTCTTGGAAATTCTTGAATGTTTAGGTATTTTTTTGTTGTTGACTGTATTATAATTGTGTATTTTTTTTGTGATGTGTTAGGTAACAGGTAAGAATAGATCGTTAAATCATTACTTTAGATATTATTTAGGAGCTTGTGTACTCGCGGTTGATCATTTTTTTTTGTTGATTAGTGTAAAAGTTGTAGGAGAGATTTCTTTATATATTTTTTTTTCGTAACGTCGCGGGCGTTAATTGGATGCATGTGGCTCGGTGCCGGAGAGAATGGAAAGCATTGAATGAGGCCTACACCGAAATTGTTGAAAAAGGCTAAAAAAGAAGAAGAAGAAAGATACTTATTTGGTGTACACCAAAGATAAGACTCACGTCGTAAATGCCGATCCAATCATTAGGGTGTATTTCCACGTCCTGAGAGAGGATGCACTCCATCCTGTACTCCGAGTCGCCGATGCACCACTTCTGGTTGTTCAGCACGAACTTTATCGTCTTTTCCGTGTAGTTCGAGAACGTCTGGAATCAAATAATTTAAAAAAAATAAAGGACTGAATAATCCGTCGATTAGCTGTCATTTTGACATTTATCATTTGTAATTTTAGAATTATAACTGGGCATTTCTCCGAGCGTTTCAACCGCCGTGACTTCGGTGGCAGCCTTATCTCGTGAATCCCGTTAGAGATGTAAGAACTTTAGGATATACTGGTAGACGTAGTTCACAAGTACCAATTTATCCAAAAAATGTATGAGATACTCGCGGAAATCGAGTAATAATGTTGCCACCGAAGTCACGGCGGTTGAAACGCTCGAAGAAATGCCCAACTAACGTGAGACTCAAACATATTTAAAACTTTATCAAACGGGTTACTCGCGTAATTTAAGTCGACAATTGCTCGACATGTTTTGATCCATTTAGAGGATCCTCATCATGGAGTATCCGCGACCAAAGCCCGACGTGTAGGTACTGCGGGCTGTATATGATGAGGATCCTCTAAATCGATCGAAACATGTCGAGCAATTATCGACTTAAATTACGTGAGTAACCCGTTTGATACCTAGTTTTAAATATTAATGATTTGTCTCTTTGACTCCAATAACGCTTTCGTTGAAATGATCGAGAGACGAAAGTGTCACGGTGACGGGTACGGAAGTAACGAAAAGTTCATGGAAGGCTCGTCCATTGCATCCAAATTTGTGATTAAGTGACGCACACGCTTTGCTGTTAATTATTATTTGTGTAGTTCTATGCGATTATTCCGTGGCACAAATCAAGTCATTACCATTCCCAAATTATTGACGAACTGCGTATAAACAGTGGAGTCATTTTCGGTTATCTTGAAGCAGACGCATGTTTGTCTGCTATTCTGGCATAATAGTCGAGACTTTGCTTTTATAAAATGGAAAATAAAGTGGTGATGCTAATGAACAATAAAAACGCGTAAAAAATCGCATAGAAACACCGATTTATTCTTCTTAAATAATCAATGTGATCTCGTATTTACTGTTCTTAACATGTAAGTTTCAGAAGCGGTAAAACTGGAAGTGGAATTGTTATGACGTAAATAATGTTATTTCTGTGGGTTCGCACGCATGCGCTGAGCAGGTTTTTAAAATGATAAGCGTTTACTAGCAAAATTACCATGCAATATATAGCGTGTATTTTTAAAATTACCACAAACAGCTGGATTAATTAGTTAAGGCCACTAATACCTAACACATACTAAACTTTCATATATTTTATTGCATCGACTTATTTTTTCCATATAAAACAATTCAGCATGTATTACCACATAGATTACGACTTTATCACGACTGTCATAAGCTATCAGGATCCAGTTTAGGGAAAGGGACAGTGACATACGACTCGTATAGCCTTGTCCCTTTCTCTTGACCTAAAATGAATCGCATTAGTACGCAATGGTAGCCCCCCAGCTTGAATCATGTGACGAATTAGAGATCGCGTTCATCAATAAATTAAAAAAAAACTCGTTAGCGGTTAAAATT
>JALPQI010012638.1:0-42641 GCA_025490895.1 Thaumatotibia leucotreta | reverse complement strand
AATAATGCTAGTGGCATAAGAATAAGATTACTTTGATCACGTATGTGTGTCACTGGCATAGGAGTACAGTTTTTTCGGTCACATATGCGTGTCACCGGCGTCGAACGTGTTAATCCGATCACGCAGAGAGACCGATGACCTGGTGAAGGTCGCAGGAGTCCGCTGGATGCGGGTGGCGCAGGACCGGTCATTGTGGCAATCTTTGGAGGAGGCCTATGTTCAGCAGTGGACGTCTTTCGGCTGATATGGTGATGATGATGATGAAAAGTTACTTAATTGGCAATTATCTAGTCAACTTATTATGTGTATTATTTTTTAAATAAAATCTCCTCCCTTTAAACCCCTAAACATACACACATAATATTATATATACATATATTTTTGTTTTTTAGCTTTAGCACTAAGTAAGAATTAGTTTAAGTAAATACCTATCACTCTCTATACAACAAGTTTAGAGAAAGTTATCATGTAACATTGACGAAACTGGGGTCCGGAAACACAGGGTTTCCTAGCGCAGGACGCAGGGTCTCAATTATTTTAGTGGTTAACTTGGTAAATAAACTATTTTCATTTTCAACTTACCTGACAGACGAGGCGCGGCCCAGCGTGCTCTCCCCATTAGCATCATCCTTGATCTCGACCGGGTCCACATGCTCGCTGGAGCACGGCTTCTGCACGAGCTTGTGGCACTTCTTGTGCACCAGCAACTTGCACTGGATGCACTTGAAGCCCTGCCGGCCAAGGCCCCAGATGCGGTCCTGGCAGAAGGCACAAAAGGCGCGCTGGAAGAATAATTGTCAAGTTACAGCATAATTCAATCCCAGTATAATATTTGGAAGTTAGAGATACCTCTACATAGGTTAGGGCTACTACATATGTTAAAAATGCACAACGATCAATGCTTGATATCGTAGATTATTATGAAGCAAGATTATAAAAATTTTATACCTAGAGGATTCTTACGAAACATGTCGCCCGTGACTAACATACGTGTATAGGTCCAGTGCTATATCATACAAAGTTTTATCTACATCCATATCATAAGTTGTCTATAATATGTTTAGCGGCGGTAAGCAAATAGCCTACTTTAAGAAATCTGTATCTGTGGGTGTATCATATTTTTTACTTTACGATATGGGCAACCGATATCTTAATCACAATCAAATGTCGAACATTCTGTTAAAAAGAAAAATCACACTTTAATTTCGATTATCGAATTAATCGTTTCTTAATTTCATTCACATTAAAATTCATATTCCATACATTCTTCTAAATCTCGAATATTGAGAATCGATATCGACTCAAGACCTTACCTTGTCAGTAACGTCAGTCATTTGTTTTGTTTGAATTGTTTCAAACATACAACTTTTTTGGACTGTTGACTTGAAAGTTAAATATTATCGAGTTCGCTGTGAAATATTTACACTGAAAAATAAGTTATGACGACGAAGACTCCAGTGATGTTGAAATGTGTGAAACACCACCAGAAATCCGGGACGCCGCTACAACTGTGACCAATAATTTGCTGCCACAAAAATAAACATATTGTAGAAAACTTATTATATGCGTGTAGATAAAGTTATGTATGCAACTGTTCATAATTAGGCATTAAAACACTCGTGTTATCCTATTATGAAAACAGCACTCGTGTATTGATGCCTCTCATTATGAACCAGTCACATAAAATATATTTTATGCTTTCTTTGCCGCCCTAGTAAGGTGCACTTACAGTACCCGGCGATAAAGTTTGCACATAAGTGTCTAGAAAGAGACTCGGCTTTATAGAGCGCTGTCCCTCTCTAACATATGTGACGTTTATGCAATATTATTTGTCTCTTTCCAAAGACCGACGTGCAAGCCGTTAAAATCTGTGTTGAATATTAAAAAAGTCATATTTGTCACAATTGTATATTTTCGTGCCTACTTTTCGCAGTATATTACGATAGCATTTAATACATTTTGAATAATATATTTAATCGATATCGCGACACTTTTATTAGGATCTCCATTATCAACAGAAATCTATCGTTAATTCGTTACAAATTAAGTATACTATCAGCAGAAAAACACTACGCTACAAAAAGTCCAACCCGTTGATTCAAAGCACAACTTTTTCACAACTTTTCCACAGACAAGTGTAAATCGAGTCTGCCATCAGCGGCAGTCGCGTCGCTACAAAGTGGCAAAGCTGGCGGGTAGGGCTTCCATCTCAAATTCTTAAAACCAGGACTAAGACTGGAAAAAACCGGATACTTGGTGCAAGTCCCATTTTTTTCCCGACTTCACTTTGATGTGTTTGTACAAATATAAAATATTTTGCATTCACAAAGATTGTATAAGCGATCTTCTATCTATTGCAATAGAAATTTAAACATGCATATTAATTTACCCCCTTATTCATAAACGTCTGCTAACTTAACAAGCCACTAAGTATTGTTTGTCCCTTATGGACACATTGTTAAGACCGAAAATAAAAATTGGAAAAGTTATTTCCTCATATCGCCGCTATACTTACTCAACCTTCAACACTTACTCGATGGAAAAAACACCTGTATTCAAAGTGAAATAAAGGTGACATTTCTTTGAATTGATTGCTGTAGATCCGAGGTTGGGTATTATCAAACCGGAATCAGAAGAGGATCTGAAAGTACTGTTGACACAACATTTACCAACAAAAGAGTTGTTTATAGATGAAGTGAGTGATTAATTAATCTATTGTCTGTAAGTCTCTGCACTTACACTATGAATATAACTATGAACATAGCCTAGATTGACTTATACACTGTTGTGTTAACATTACTTTCGAATCCCATTCTAATCGCGGTTTGATAATAAGCATAGCAAAGATATGCAGAGTGTCTGGATCTTTCCCGGACAGTTTTCGAAGCCCCGTCCGGACGGCTTCCAAACTAGGACATGTCCGGGAAAATGGGAAGTATGGCAGCCCTACTGGCGGGTCAGAAAATTAACTGGACAACTTACTCTATTAAATCTCTTCGCCTGGAAGATGTGCCCGTTGACGCGGTATAGCTTCCGCCACCGACGGGCGCCGCGCCTGTATATGCTGCCTGGAAATGAAAGGATGGTAATGAGAAATAATAATTAGGGCCATCGCAGCGTAGCGATTATGGACATTAGCTTCTTATGCGTCCATAGACAGATAGAAGACTATTCATGTTCGCAACATACATGGCGTTCACAATCAGTAGGTAAAAAACCATACGCATAAATAGGAGAGGCCTATGTCGAGTAGTGGACTGTAATAGGTTAACGATGTGATGTGATGGTAGGTAATATTGGTAATTGGCTACTTGTAAATGATCAAGACGATCTTGTTTATTATGTAGATCAAATGTTTATATTAGACAGACGGCACGAAAATAATCAATATCATTATTTCAACCAAGACGTCCACTGCTGGAGAAAAACCTTCCCCGAATCACTTTGTTTGTACTAGGAAGTATCACCAGTATTTACTGCTAATATTTGATGAAGTAACTCCAACCAAAAAGCATTCAATTCACCTGATTCACAAACACTTAACGAATTCGTTCAAAGCCCGACGCTTTGCTATTACAAACTAGCGTACAGGCGCGAACAAAAGTTCCCCAGAGCCAGTCACAATTAACAACGATCCGATTGCCACTTTCTACCAAATTAGGCCACCACACCTCCGATACCCTGTCATCAATCTTACACTTCACACTGTGCGATGACGATGCACGGCAATTGTCACTTGTCGCTACAGAACGGTAATGATAATGACCCGACACCCGACTGTCACTTGTTTCTATAGAACCGGTAATGAGGCGAATAAAAAATGTTAAATAAAATAAAGCACCTGCCAGATGCTTGGCGATGTCGCCGGTACAAGACATCGGAGTGGCGTGTTCGACGAACGTTATCGATGCTATCTTATCGGTTTAAAGCGAATTTAGTGAGGCAAGCGATTTGTTTACAAGGAAAGAAATTTACTTCGGAAGTAAGTAAACAGGTATCGTAGATATCGAGCGGCGATAGTACTTTTAATATTGTTACCATTCAAAAAGTACAAATTAAAATAATTATTTATTTATTTAAATTTTATTGCACAGTAAAAAATACATATACAACAGGCGGACTTAATGCCATGAGGCATTCTCTACCAGTCAACCTACAGGCCAAACAGAAAAACATTAATGATGCGGGATGTGAAGTGTTCATACTTAAATACACTAACAAAATATGAGTACTTGCTAATAATAATATAGTATCAATAGATATGCAATATATAGATGATAAAGCTATAAATATCAAAATATATAATAATATACTATAATAATAATAATATAACTGCTATTTTCTAAAGTACCAGAACATTAATCTTGAGAATTGTCAAAGAGATGCTTGCGCAACTTGCGCTTAAAGGTGAATTTAGTTTGAGCTTGACGTATATCTAGAGGGAGAGCATTCCAAAGTCGGATGGCTTGCACAGTGAAGGAGCTAGAGAATGAGACTGAGCGATGATGGGGGACACTAAGAATTAGTTGACGGGAAGAACGAAGCTCGCAGCCTGGCCTGGCGGTGACAAATTTGAATTTGGATTTTAAGTAATGAGGCGCAGCAGGGTCATGTAAAATAGAAAACAGTGTGCACAAAATTTTAACACTCCTGCGCTCTCGAATCCGCAGCCAGTGAAGCTGCCGACGATAGGCAGACACATGGTCATACTTTCGTAGGCCAAAAATAAATCGAATGCAGTTATTAAGAAGTCGTTCAAGTCTATCCATGTTTCCCTGCGACATATTGGTAGAGCATACATCACTATAATCTATGACCGGCAACACGATACTTTGAATAAGAAGAATTTTGGTGGGAATCGGTAAGAAGTGTTTAAATCTATAAAGAAAACGCAAGATATTAGTCACCCTACAGCAAATATCAGAAACTAGAGGATCCCAAGTTAAGCCACAGTTTATTATGAGCCCCAGATTTTTCACCTGTGAAGAGAAGGGTATACGAGTAGTGTTATTGTATAGACACCAGATACGTTTTTTTGAATAATAATATTTTTTTCAATAAAATGTTGCCTTCTAATTCACGTAGTAACTATATTCTATACTACTCTTCTAGTTATTAACTGAAAAATATGCTACTAACTAAACGGACTGAAATTTAAAGCAAACTGCCAATATAACAATATTCGTGAACAAGCTGCACTTAGCAGATTATGCATTATTTATGTACGTATTCGGTCGCCGCCGGAATCCTGAGCATCCGTGCCAAAAAACGAAATACAAAGGGCTCTTTCCCTTCCAAACTTTTGAACGAGAAAGATAAGGGTAATAGATTTAAAAAGTCGGAACATGTTTTAACTCGCTCACGGTTTTATCATTACCATGTCAGTATTCACATGGTAATGACGTCGCTTTAAACACTCAATTGCCGTTACGCTCGGTTACCGCCATTCTGCGATAAGTTTATGCAGTAAAATTTTAATAATGTGGTTTATACTTTTTAAAACTTATTTACGCTAAAGTAATGATGTTTTAACGGTTATAAAACCAACGTTTATAAGATAAGTTTACAGCGGTCCATGTTTAAAGTTCATAGGTTGCATTAAAAGGTCAAACACATGTGGTAAAATTGTGACCTTTCGTGACCAAGAATTACCTCTGAAATATTTTATTCCCCTGAGATAGAGCGCGAATGGCATTTTTATTTTGGGATAGTAATGAAATTGTCAGCAATTTCTCGGGTGACAAACTAACTCAAGACACATTGGAGGCTTTTATTGGTTTGAAGACAATTTTCCCGCTAATAAAATCTGGAGCGCGTAATAAACTTTTAGCTTCAGCACAAAGAGTTTCATTATCGCTTGCTTCTAATTTATAAGACTTATTTGTACAATAAAGTGAAGGTAAATGTAGTTGAAAGCTTCTTAATTTACCAGAAACCTTCATAATTCCTAGTCCAAAAGCTAAATGTGTTTCCAAAATGTTATCGTACAGGCTATACTTGTATTACTTTTGGGATTTACGCGTTTCTAAGGTAAGTTATGGTAGGGTAGGGTCGTCGTGTATGAACTAAAACGCACAGACGTCATAAGAGTTATATTGATGACAAGTCATTGAAGATACCTACTCAAACAGCTGAGTATCTGTCACTTCATCAAACTACATCGGCCGATTAATTTTATCAAGACTATTATGACAACCCTTAGAATGTATGGAGAGTTGTGGATAACGCTCATTCGGGGCTTTTACTATTAACTCATTAAGTCTTGAGAGTATTTAGGGTTTTCGAGAAATCCGAGGCTTTAAACCACGAAATAAACTTTCTCTCGCTATTGACCTGTTTCAATCCCAGGATTAATATATCCAACAGATAAAATGATTACTATCACTGGATGCGAGTGGCGCAAGATCGGTATTTGTGGAAATCTTTGGGGGAGGCCTATGCTCAGCAGAGGAAGTATTTCGGCTGATCCTTTTCCCCAGGCATATAAAAGAAAAGGTAAGCTAACATTTATCAGACAAACATATTTTATTATACCAGGATATACCCTGCCAATACAATACAAACAATTTAGGGCCAATACATACAATTTAGGGCCTGATTCACTATAGTGAATCAGGCCCTAAATTGTATGGATGGATACTTACGGTCCTCTCCCGCGCATGACATGCCCGGCGCCGGCGGCACATTCGGGAACACTGCAACAAACAAAAGGATTCGATAAGCGTCTGACAACTTTAGCATAATTATTACAAATCGATGGCTGTGTGATTAACCTCGTATAAAGGCTTACGAGATTGGGTCATAAAAATATATTTCTGTACACAATACATACATTTCATATACAAGGTTGATATAGAACAGAGAGTGGAAATATAGTACAATACTATATAATATAGAACGGTTGGCAACCCTTGTCATAGGCCAAAGGAAACGAAAACTACGCGACGGCTACAGACGTCGTGTATGTCAATGTGTTGACGATGAAGTTTTCTTTTAGAAAATTAAATTGTATTGAACGAATTTTGTGGTTTAAATCCTTTTTTTAAAACTACGTCCATTTATTGATAGTAAAAATTACAAAGTACATCGCACAGTGGATCGAAATGGACATTCGCATTTTTTTCTAGAAATCCTATTTTAATAAATGCTCTTCGGTTGGAAATGATGTGAGGAATAAAAAATGTCATATAACATTTTTCAAAATGAGGCTTATTTTAAGCAGAAAAAAATAAAATGTGTTTCATTTGTATGAAACTGAAAAATAGGTATCTTATTGTAAGAAAACCGTTACCGATCCCGCTTTCAAACCTTTATAATATCATTGTCCTACTTTAGAACAGTAGAAAATAGTTAAAACCTTATCTCAGTAGGTGCCCGTTATTGTTTTATAGTCCAATCAAAAGTCAGTAAATACAACATTTTCTTAGTTAACTATTTTTTTATTTTCATTCAAAATACGGTATATTAAATCAATTTAGTATAAAAATAAAATGTTTATGACATTTTCATACAGATAAATACAAGTTTTCCTAAGAAAATGGTTAAAAATTAAGACATTGAAATCAAACATTTGTTGCGATGTTTTTACTAACTATGGTAGTAACAAAAATTTTAAATATACTTGAAATCAACAATTACAATGTAATTAAATATTTATCAAACGGGTTACTCACGTAATTTAAAGTCGATAATTGCTCGACATGTTTCGGATCCTCATCATGGAGTACCCTCGACCAAAGCCCGACGTGCACTATGTCGCTGTACGTGGTCGCGGGTTCTCCATGATGAGGATCCTCTAAATGGATCGAAACATCTCGAGTAATTATTGACTTTAAATTACGTGATTAACCCGTTTGATAAATATTCAAATAATTATGTTTGAGTCTCACGTTCGTTATAATTCTAAAATTACAATGTAAGTTGTAAAAAAATACATTGTATCTTAGATCTATTTTATTCACCACCTTCTTCTACACTTTCAAACGTTTCTATATTTTCAGCATCATCACTGCCATCAGTGCTTATGTTTTCTATTTAAAAAAAAGTATAGTGCTGCAGTGTTAAAATAAAAATAAAAATTAAAGGCATTTTTTATTTACTTATAGTTATAGTTATTGTTGATTTCAAGTATATTTTAGCTATATGTTTACTATCAATAAAATCACCGCAATAAATGATTCTATTTCCATGCAATTTTCTTATAAAAAATTGCATTTATTCTTGATAAAATGTCACAAATATTTTATTTTTATACTAAATTGTCACGAATATACCGTCTTGTTAACGAAAATAAAAAAATTGTTAACTAAGAAATTTTCTGTATTTACTGACTTTTGAATGGACTATAAAACAAAAACGGGCACCTACTGAGATAAGGTTTTAACTATTTTCTACTGTTCTAAGGTAGGACAATGATATTATAAAGGTTTGAAAGCTGGATCGGTTACGGTTTTCTTACAATAAGATACCTATTTTTCAGTTTCATACAAAAAAATCCATTTTATTTTTTTCTGCTTAAAATAAGCCTCATTTAGAAAATGTTTATGTAACATTTTTTATTCCTCATATCATTTCCAACCGAAGAGCATTTTTTTAAATAGGATTTATAGGAAAAAATGCGAATGTCCATTTTTTATTCATTTCGATCTACTGTGCATCGTGTGGGTTTCATTGGCCATAGAAAACGACGACTAATATAACAGAACCTTTTGCGGGGATACATTTTAATTACTTTGTTTTAGCAGAAGGCTACACGACGAAGCCTGTTATGGAATTCATGAATGTTTGTTTACCAGATCTCACAGATTAGATGAGAAGATTGTACTGATTGTGGCGAACCATTACATGTTATCACTTACAAGAGACAAGAGTAGCAATGTAACGATATCGTCGGGGACAGTGCAATACCGCGTAACTAACAAATCCATTTAGGTTCAATTTGAGTGTCAATTGTTTGATATTTGAAAACTATCTGTTTTGGTAGTTACGCGGTATTGCATTATCCCCGACGATATGTATCTTTGGTGTCAGTGTCAGTTCGTCAAAAGGTTGAAGGATTTTCTCATTTCCAAGGCATTTTATACTATAAAAGAATTTTATGACATTTAGGTTTTATAGCATTAAATATTTTTTATGACATATAGGTATATAATATTAGTTGATTTATTTGGTATAAATATGTATAATTATTTTGCACTTTATTTTATGTGATTTTAATGTGATTAATTTTGTTTTTAAATTCAGTTTTTTTATGACATGTAGGTAATATTATTAGTTAATTTATTTAGCGTGAATCTGTACAATTTATATTTTATGAATAATTTTATTATGTTTAGATACTAAGGGTTTTTATTTTAAATGGTTCGAATATATATAATTGTGATTTTAAAATTAAGTATTTTTATTGTAATTAGGTATTTTAATTTTGTATATTAATTTTTTGACATGTGTTTTATAACATTAAATTAATTGAATTTGAATTTGAAATTTAGTGGATTGAGAATAATCGGTTGCTTTTATATCCGCCTCCGTAGCCTAATTGGTAGTGACCCTGCTTACGAAGCTGGAGGTTCCGGGTTCGAATCCCAGCGAGGGAATTTATGTGTGCATGAATCACAAATATTTGTTTATTTGTCATGGTTGTTTTCTGTGTATTTAAGTAACTATATGCATCTATCAATGACATACATATTATATCGTCGCTTTGTATCCACAACACAAGTGGGTCTCAACTTTGATTGTCCATTGATATTTATTTATTTACATCAGATTAAAATATAAACACCATATATTTTTTAAACCGTACCCCTAATGGGTTGTGGGATTCGATAATTTCTTTACCAGGTATTAAAAGATGCGGTGCACGGTCAACCAATTTGGAACCCTAGACCAATTAGGAACTATGTCAAACTGACGATTTACGTCAAATTGTAAGATATCTCTCAATACGTCATTGTGGCATGGTTACCGTAACCGTATATTCTGTAGCTGTGGCTGTGTGTGTACCATAAGTTGCAAGTAAGATTTGCGCTAGTGTTTACTCGATACGTGCAGTTTATTACGCTCTTACTCGTGTATTAGAGCGAGCGAACGTTACCGAAACTTGCAAAGTCATGGTACGGCTACTGATCTTATTTACCAGACTAATTGTTTTGTGGCTTGTAACGGAATTCTCCACAAACAGAAGTAAACAACTCTCCTGTGTAGCAATGATTAGTTTAAACCAACAAAAGCACACAAACGTCCAGCAATCCCGTTTATTTCCCACCGAAATTGCATTCTGTCCGGAAAGAAGAGATTCCCGGCCTCGGATTTAAAAATAGAAGCCGACGGTTGTCCGTTGTGTTTAGTGTTTACATTTTAAAGAGAAGTGTTGACCCGGGTATTTGTCTTGGTGATTTAATACTCTGGAGTAGAGAAAAATTTACCGAATACTATCTATATTCGGCAAAACATTTAAACGGCTTCTATCTAACCAAAACATTCGGTTTAGCCAAATCTCTAAAAACGGGTTCATGTGTAAGATTTGGTAATAAAACTCTTCATCAATTTACAAAGGTTTTTTTCATTAAATAACAGTATATTTTTCTTCACATTTTCGGTTATTTTTAAGTTTAGACTCCTGCTTCACGACAATTTTTCATGATGATGAATCATACAATCAATTCAGTAACTTATTCGGTAATAAAAGGAATCAAACATTCGGCTAATTACCTACATGCTGCCGAATGTTGAATACTTATATTCGGTTCATCTCTGCTCTGGAGTGTTAACCTTTCAGGTCAATGGTTACAGAAACATGAGAAATTTAAAAATATATCTACAAGTATTTTTTATATTGGGTATCTGATTTAGGTCACATCCTATTCAAATAGGTAATTTAATATATGCATCTACCCTTTAAACGTGAGAATCGGAACTTTTTTGCTTAACTATCATACCTATTGAATATGAGGAGAGACAAAGTTAAAAAAACATAAGGTAAACAAATGAAGATTTATACTTATGTAAAAATTATATATAGGTAATTAATTACACTGTTTGAATCCAATTCAAAATACCGATCAACATGCATTCATATCGAAAACAAATGAACAACCCAAACAGCAATTTCCAATTTCAAATAAATCTCGCTCCACGATTTAATGAAATGCTCCGATTTTAAATTGCATCGTATTTTGAGAATGCACTCTCGAAAAACATTTGCGCAGCGTCCGAGCCAATCAAAACAATCGCTCGGCCAAACATCAATTTTCAATTTCTGGTGGAAACTTTTTTCTAACTACTGTTCATATCGGACCGTGGTTCCGAAAACATTCGCATCCAAACAAACTACACACGAACACTTTACTTTGGCAAGGTTCTATTTGAATAGAAACTCGGTTGCAAATACTACCTTGTCCCTCGCTGTAAAGTTGAAATATGAAAGCGGTAAAAATTAGAAGTGGGGCTGTGTGCTGCCAAAGGCTCTGGTATGCCGAATATCGGGAGTGAACTAGAGAAGTACTTCATGAATTACTGTTTTAATAGAGTCTGTTGTTTACTCTACCCACAGATCATTTACTATTAGACAAAACAAGCCAGCACACGTCGAATCCTCAATACTAATGTAGGGTAGAATGGCATATTATTTACAAGTGAAAAAAGATTCTCGAAACTATCACCGAAAATAATTTTGCCAAATACCATTTTCCAACCAATCATTGTAGAAATATATTCAGTCGAAAAATCAGTTGCGAACTCTAATGCAAACGTTATTCTCGCATGTTATCATATTCCAACATAATTTAGTTGGCTAATGATAATCCGGGCAAACGAAAGTTGTCAATATCAAGTGAATCCTAGGGAAAAGTTGGTTGATAAGTAATTGTCAGGGAAAAACAGGATACCATCATAATAATACTGGCCGTGGGGTGACCGGCTTGCGAATAGTCGCCCAACATATCATCCCGTGGTTGCAGTAAAAGCATGCTAAGGGAATAGGAATAAATACCGGAACATGGGCAGCAGCATCTTCCGCAGAGCAATTCCAAACTGCGCGCGCCAACCCGCCTGCCAAGCGTGGCGCGTATGAGATCCAGAGGTGAGGCCTATGTCCAGCAGTGGACGTCTTATGGCTGAGATGATGATGATCATACTGAATCAATAGTGAATATATAAAAGAGAAATGCGGTGTCTATGGGCAGTAAGTCTATGGATCCAGCCAACCGCTCTGTTTGGAAATGGAAAATACTGAAAGTATTCCGAATGTGAATGCTATCATAGAGGGTTTCCTTTGTAACTTCATTCGTCATTCCATTACGATTCCTATGAGGAATTCAAAGCTTTTCCAACTAGTTCCAGATTTTAAGAGTAAGTAAATAAGAAATTCAAAGGGATTGGAGAGGACCGTTCCAAATTCGATCGTTTTAAAGTTCGTAAGTAATTATAGAAATGAAACGAGAAATTGAATGTCTCATTTGATGAGAGTATTTAAGAAAACCGTACAAAAACAAGCTTCCATGAAAAATACATCTCATTTGCTCTAGTGATTCCAGTGACAGAGCCTTACGAAATATTATCGTGTAGGATTTTTTTATCGTTTAGGGATAGAAACCAATAATAAAAAATCTGAAGAAATAGTTAAATTTAAGAAGATTCTTAGGACGACATAACAAAACGTACTATATTTTAATAATGTCATAAACGAACGTTTTATGTACTTACATGTTTCCACTCCGAATGTAGTACGGTCAAATCGTACATCATTTTACCCTAAACTCGCAAATCAAGTAGTATCGCTGCATTTTTGGTATGTTGTTTAGACACCATAGGACAGTATAAAACCATATTTTGCGAGCAAAAAAAAGTTGTGCTAGCTGGGTAGCACGTGAAAAACTGCGAAATTTACGGCCATTTTTTAGTTTCTGATTTTTATTTAAAAACCTTACGTTTTTGATATCATATGTTATTAAACGTTTAAAAACTAATAAATTTCCAACAAGTTGAGCCAACATGCATTACCGTAGGTCTTATAGTTTCAGAGATTCGAGACTTTAAAAAGTACTCCTTTTTGTAAACTAGATAAAATGTTGTGTTTTGCTAACGTTTTCGGCTTAATATCGCCTCACCTAATTATGCTACGAAAAACATGCAATAATGACCTTATAGCGCACTTAATATTCTTTAATTTAAGGGTAAAATTAGGTCAGTGAACTTTGTAGTTGAAAGTATAAACCTGAAATTCAAAAGACAGGAAGCCCGCTATCTAAGTTTTTCATACAAATCGCAAGTCGAGTTGCAAAGCTGCAATTTTGGTATATTATAAAGGCCTTATAGATATATACGAAAATGCATATTAAAAGAAAAACAAAAAAATAATTTGGGCATAGGACGTAAAAAACGGAAAAAAATTCGGACTTTTTTTAGTTTTTGACGTTTAACTAAAAATCTATTATCTTTTTGATACTAATTGCTATAAAACTAAGAAAGAACATTAAATTTGAAAGGATTTGAGCTACGTTGCATCACCGTAATTTATATATATTTAGAGATACGACATTTGATAAAGTGCCCTTTTATCAAAACAAACAAATTTTAGGTTACGTTAAAGTTATTCACTAAATATTGGCAAAACGTTGGCGCTAAGAAAAAAATGGTAATTGTAAATAATAACTACATTAAATTTGGAACAAATTGAGCCGATAACAATTACTGTAAGTCTTATAGTTGGGGGTATACGAGGCTTCAAAACATGCATTTACTTTCTTAACTTAATGAAGGGCACATTTTGAAATGTCGTATCTCTAAATCTATATAATTTAGGGTAATGCAAGGTAGCTCAAATCCTTTCAAAATTTAATATTCTTTCTAAGTTTTGTAGCAATTAGTATCAAAAAGATAATAGTTTTTTAATTAAACGTCAAAAAGTAAAAGATGTCCAATATTTTTTCAGTTTTTTTCGTCATATGCCGAAATTCCTGTTTTGTTTTTCTTGTAATCTGCATTTTTGTACGTCCTTATAGGGCCTATATAATATACTAAAATTGCAGCTTTGCAACACGACTTGCGATTTGTATGAAAAACTTAGATAGCGGGCGTACTGCCTTTTGAATTACGCGTTTTTATTTTCAATTACAAAGTTTGCTGACATGATTTTACCCTTTAACGAAAGAATATTAAGTGCGCTATAAGGTCATTATTGCATGTTTTTCGTAGCATAATTAGGTGAGGCGATATTAAGCCGAAAACGTTAGGAAAACTCAAAATAACGCTAGTTTACAAAAAAGAGTACTTTTAAGAAGTCGCAAATCTCTGAAACTCTAAGACCTACGGTAATACATGTTAGCTCAACTTGTTGGAAATTGATTAATCTTTAAACGCTTCCTAACGTATAAACGTCAAAAAACGTAAGGTTTTTTTAATAAAAATCAGAAACTGAAAAATGGCCGTAAATTTCGCAGCTTTTCACGTACTACGTAACTAGCACAGCTTTTTTTTGCTTGCAAAATATGGTTTTATAGTGCCCTATGGTGTCTAAACAACATACCAAAAATGCAGCTATACTGCATACTTTGCGAGTTTAATGTACAGTTTGACCGTACTAATGTTCTAATACTTTAAAATTTAGCTAGTGGTGAACGGTGTTGGTCACACATATTCTAAACATTACCTACTTAAACATATTCTTACTTTTAACTGTTTTGTAGTGACTGTTTGTTTACCTAAGTAAATAAAAAAAAACAAGTTATTTGGACTCGAGTTGTAACTACGAGATATTGATTATAACGAAAACAGCATTTCTTAAAAAGTTTGTACATTTGGATCACGTCTTCGATATGGATAAAATCAATAATGCTGAGTAAAATCCACAACATTTCCCAAAATGTCCCAAAGTGTTTGTATGACACATTCCTTTTTTGTTACCAAAAATGTATAGGAATCTGGTAACCAAAAAGAAACTTCCATACAAACTTTCAGGGACATTTTAGCAAACGTGGTGGATCTTGCTCAGCGTCATTGACTTGACCTACCAATTTTTATGTATATCGAAAATCGAAGACGTGATCCAAATATATAAAATTTTTGAAAATTGCTCAGAAACGGTATTTTCATCTCATTTCAACATTAATTCCATGAGAGAAAAGGATAAAGCATACTCAGGGGAAATTCGTTTTAGTAGATACTCACAGTTTCAGTCAGCATTTTAATTGGAATGAAATAACTCGCTTAAAAAAACTAACAAGCGATCCCGAGCGAGATGGGAAACTTTTTAAAACATTCTAAGCTCGATTCAAGTAATGCACTGCGGTGTTGTTGCGAACCACTGCCGAGCGCGGGTGAATGGGGCGTCTGAAACGAACTAGTCTACGAATAAATAAAACATGGAAGCCGCACGCCATACTAAATTGCCTTTAAATAACGGTCCTGAATTTTTGCTAACAAATGTCACCCCCTCTTCAATGCATCACGGTAATGAATTTCAACATCAACGTGTAAAAACTTAAACCGCCATTTAAAAATAGTTGTGATTGGTCCATTAAAGTTTTGATTGGCTATATTCTACAAACGTTTGTCAAAAGGTGCATGCAGACCAAAAGAGCATTCGCTGTTCTATCTCCATACTCTACTAAATTCGATCGTTACATGAAACGTGATTCGTTGATTTCGTAGAGTGGGGGATAGAACAGCGAATGCTCTTTTGGTCTGCATGCACCTAAAGATGATGCGCCGAAATATGCGCGGTGTTAAGAAAAGCGCTATGTCCTGCCCATCTTGGCACAATTGAACAATTGTGTTTGGGGGCATTTTTGAGCTGGCCTTAGACCATGTTATATATGGTCGCAGGCGGCAGTATCCTATTTGTGTGATTAACTATCTGTGGATCTCTATGATCTAATAACTAATGAGAGAATTGTTATAACTTAACAACTAAATATCTGCTATCAAAGAATTTGATACTGAAAAGGCCTTGAAAAAACCAAGATATACTTTTGTATTAGATATGATTGTTGTTATACACAATGTGATAATGACACTTTTCGTATCTTCTTTTTTGATTCTTAGTAGAACAGTGTTGTGAAAAACGATAATTTCGAGGTTTAAAGATAATCAGCAGGAGTCTGCCTGCGACCACGGGTGTAACGTCATGCCCGAAACGTCAGGATATAATTAAATGTAAGTTTACGCGATTAAGACCCGTTTGTCTTTAAAATATGAGTGATAATCGTGAAAGTTTAAATCAATATGTTTAAAGATAACCTGCAACCTTAAAGATTGACGGCCGTGAATGTTGTTTCTTGCATCCATATACTTAAGCATTATAAGCTGATCCCATTCTTTAGTACAGTCGAGTGTGCAAGACTCTGGAGTCTTAAATATTAGAGTCTTTAAGTATCGAAATGAGCTTATTCACAACTCCAAAAAGGAATTGAATTTTTAAATATATACAGATGTAGTGAACAAACTTATCCCCTCGTTGTACGGAAATGATTTGGCATTCTGTCTCAATTAGCATCATTGATGATACAGCAACATGAATTCGGAAGTTTCTGTCAGCCAAACGGAATAGATCGCGGGATCTTTTCCCTGCATTTGTACATTGTACGGAAATAACGGTACGACAATTTTTTTTCTGTTTCTGAATTTGACCGTAGCAACTCCGGTTACCGGTACGTTATACCGGTACCGGTCCAATATTCCGGTACCGGTTTATCTGAGCGCAAGGTCCGCTACCGCTTATCAAGCGATTGGAACAGCAGCCTGAGTGGACGGGCGATCCAGCTCGCCAACAAAGAAAAACTTTGTAATTCGAAAATTGCGTTAAGTGCTTTCTTTTGGAGAAAAATAAAACATTTGAAAACTTGGCTTCAATTACTGTTGTATTATTCTTACTGAATTCTATTCTTTAGCTGGTCACCATAGAAGAGGAATTGAATTCAAGTATAGGTACAGTCGAGTGCATTAATATAAATTTAGACACATTTGTAAGGGATCAGTATGGAGAAGTGTATATATCTTAATGCCCTTGACTGTACAAGTAGTAAAAAACTAAGTAGCTTATTTAGTCAAAATTAAAGCGACTAGGCATGGTTGAAATGAAATGAAATAATTTATTGCCCAAACGTGGTATACAAAAGATGGTTTCTTACAATTATATAACACAGCATGTTTAGCCAATAATGGCAATCATATGAAAACTTATATCTAAATAGTCTAAATTTATTCCGTCCAAAACTATTAAACGACTATTAAACTGTATTTATGTTAAACTGTATTTAGTACGTTATGGTACCTAGCCTTACATGGGTCTAAATATCAGCTTAGCAATTCCTTTGAAATTTAAAATCTATAATTTATTATTACTCATTCAAACAGAAAACAAAGAAAAGTAGCAAAAAATTACCTCCATCTTTATGCAAACATCTGCTTTACAATCAATTTAATTAAACAGCCGTTCGTTCGACGGCAAAAAGCCGGTTCAAATAGAGAACGAGTCTTCGATTTGCTTTTCCTATTTTAAATGGGGCGTTCTTATTGGCTGCCGCTTCTTAACGGACAGGTACAATAGTTGCCGACGCCAATGTGCCCGATGTCAAAGAAAGGAGTTTCACCGCCAACTATTAACTAAATCTATAGTCGGCTTTAACAGAATCGGTAAAAAATATACAGGGTGTAAGTCTAATACGGGCGAAGCTCTTAACGGGTGTTAGTTTACGACATAATAAGAACATTCAAATAACTTTTACTTCAAATTAGAGCAACAAAATTTTCCATACAAAATAATTCGGCGCGCAATTTAGAGCAACATACGCGAGTTAAGCACTCGTTGATAGCTAATTTCAAAAGCAGATGACATAACTGCCATATCAACAATAACAAATGTTCGTACCTACATTGCTGCTCCGAAAATCTTAAAACAATTCTGTGGGGTCGTTATTAAGAGTAATTTAAAAAAAAACCTTGTAATCCATGATTACACTAATGAATCCCATGCCTGGTTTAATTGATCGCCCGTATTAGATTTACACACTGTATAAGGGCTGATATTTCTTCATCTTTAAACTCTCTTTATCCCGTTAATTGTGGTCGAATTTCCTTATCTTGAATAGATAAGAAAATTTTAGGATTTAAATAGCGTTTCTTTCCAAATAGCTCTTTTTTTCGGATTATTTCGGAAAAAAACAATGAAAGTTTCCACTTTCATTGTCAACTCTAATCCAATGTCATCGAGGACAAGTCAATTAAAATACGAGTAGGTGGAAGGAGTGACAGTAATCGTTTCTATAAAAACCTAAAAAAAAATCATAGGTAAATCACAGGTACTCAAAAAAAACATTTGATTTTTCCCGACATTTTCAAAGCTAGTGTTGAGGCGCCAAGTACTCCTCTGGTGAGCTTCGGTGGGTGAGAGAAAAAAACGATAGAACTATAACTGTCACTATAAAATTATAAATATGCTTCACTAAAAGAGGTATACGAAAAAGCCAGAGTTCATTTTAAATAAGGGTCATTTCACAATAGAGAGCCTTTTAAGTAATGACTTTAAAGCCTCGACCAAGATACAATCCTTTCTAGTCAGTAAAAACTAATTACTAATTTAGTGAATGTATAATTTATTTATGAATATCCATTTACTAACGGGTTGTCTTGAATATCTTGCATTATTTCAATACAAATCGATTTATTGCCCTCACGACGCCAGTGGCTCATTCCGTAGCTCAGCATTAAAAGGGTTAACAAACTAAGTAATGAACGAACTAATTAATAAACAAACGCTGAACAAAAACTGGTAATAATAAAGATAAGTATTTTCCATTCAGTAAGTTCTTCGAATACAAGCATTCACTAGTTTTCCGGTATTTGCTTATCTTATTAAACTTCCTGTTTACTGTTTTTGGATTTATTTAATCTCATCTGTAGGCTTAGCACATGATTGGTGCGATAATATGTCGCAGCGAGATAGACTATCTGTCCCTCTGTTATTAATATAGTTAATAAAAGACGGGAAATCTGTCTCGCCGCGACATACTGTCGCACAAATCAAGTGCTAAGCGTATTGATAACTCTTGGTAGGTAACTAGTTTTTGCCCGCGACTTAGTCTGAGCAGAATTCGGTTAACGCTATCCCGGCGAACTGTGCGATTTTCGGGGCAACACTATCCCATATCTTTTTCCGGAACAAAAATATCTCCACACTTCATGAAAATGGTTTCAGTAGTTAAGGCGTGAAAACGTAACATACATGCTGACAAAGTTACGTCATAACGTTGCATTTTTTCAGTTAGTATTAGTTAACTAAGCTAATAACTAAAGTTCCGGTTTCGTTATTTCTTTGTCGACTCTTTTGTGTGTAGTGTAACTACTGTTTTATGCCAAATAAATATGTCAATAAGGTCAATGTATACAATTGATAGGAGATGCCCAGTAGGTTATTAGGGATATCATCATGCAATCACAAAATTGGAATTAGGTAACTTTTCCAGACTATGTGAAGGAACGGGCAGATTGTATATGTTCCTTTCATTTCTGAAAAGTAATTTTCTTCGAAGTATGTCTGCAACTTTGCACATAACAGTTCTGGATGTACTTCTGGTCTGGAGCAAAATTGGTGTAATCTACTTTTACCGATCAAAGTCAGCGAAAAACTTTACCAAAGTAAACATTCAGGATACTTTCTTAGTTATCTAAGCTCATTTGTGGAAGGTAAAATCTGTTTAAATGGTGCCCCAGAACTTTGCACATGTTTGCTAGTTTACACACATTGATATTATTTTCTAGGTAACAGTAATTGTAGCTTTCTTTGGGTAAACAAATTCGCACAGCTATTTTTCTCGTGTCTTTTAAGTGTAACCACGAAATAACGATTCCTACGTTTCTTAAGAGACAATTAATATTATAAAACAATGAACAAGGGAATGTTTGTTGATATCGTAGTCATTTTAAAATATAATGTAACGGTTGGTGACGTAGCGGTAAGACGTGCGGTTAATCATTTAATATACCTAATCTGATGGTCGCGGGTTCAAACCCAGGCTCACCCATCGATGAGTTTTATTCTGAACTTGTATAGTCGTACCTACTATGAAATTATTTTGATATTTTCAAATCGCTTTCCGGTGAAGGAAAGCATCGCATACCGGTTTAATCCTAATAAGACCTAGTTTCCCCTTTAGTTTGGAAGGTTTGAAGGCACAAAACGATTCAGTAGGTTTCGAAAAAAAATGGCGTTCATCGAGTCTATGCCGTGGCTACCTGCTATGCAATTTGGTAGATTAGTAAGATTAATACTTTGTTTCTTTTGTTTGGATCAATAATAAAATAAGCTGGGAACATCAGAATTATAATGCCTTTTCTCTGCGCCTACCTAAAACGAATTATTACCGTTACAGACAAAAACAAACTTTGTTTTGCATTCAAATTAATCCGCTTTTTGCAAACTTGTCAATTTATTCATGGCGGGTACCTGAAGTTTGACTCGGAACTCGTCAATAAGCGACCCGCGGACCCCATACAAATTGCAAAGGGAAGGTACGCTTTTAAAAATAACCTGAATTGCAAATACACACGCAGAAACGACTACATAACTTTTTGGTAATATACTAAATAAATAAAAAATAAAATAAAAATAAAAAATATTTATTTCAGATCATTGATCCATATTTTGTTAGTAACATTTTAACTTAATAACTATGTTAGTGATACATTACAGACACATTACAAATTACAAACTTTTTGACCAGATACTGGCAAAGAACCTATATACGAACTGGCCGTGGCCTCATCCTACTTGGCCTTGCCGATGGCCACTTCAACCCAGTATCTGGTGATAGGGCAGTCAAGGCTTTCCGACAAAGCCCTAAGGAGGCCGTTGCTGCTGCCCCGCACTCGTCTGAGTAGCGATCCGACACGCTTGCGCCTGATAGCGAAAAAGTCGTCTGTTCGCACTTCGGCAAACATGCCCGATGCACTACAGTGCTTTGGCCGCCGCAACAGCATCCTCAAGACATTGTTGTATTGGACTCTCAGTGCGTTGTATGCCCTCTGTGTAAAGCCTACCCACAGACTGCAAGTGTAGAATGTCTGACAGTAAGCTTTAAAAAGCGTCAATTTGACTTGTTCATTACACTTTGCAAATCTGCGGGCAAGCATATTACCCCGCACTGCCATCGCCCTTCTCTCCCTCTCTAGATCCAGGTCATCCTTTAGATCCTCAGTAAGGATATGCCCTAGGTATTTGAATTTTTCAACTCTCTTTAGGGGTACGCCGCACAGCTCGATCGCAGGTATTGTTGTAGGGTTGTATTTACTGGCTTTGAAGAGTACACACTCGCTCTTGCTAGTGTTATACCTAAGACCGTGCTCCTCGGCATACCCTTCACATTTCCGAATGAGTTGCCGTAATGAGTCACTCGATGGACCCAGCAACACCATGTCGTCTGCGTAACTAATGTTGTTAAAACATGTTTTATCAATATGACATCCGACATGTGTGTTGCTGAGCCCCTCAATCAACTCGTTTACATATAGATTGAACAGCACGGGAGATGTTAATCCCCCCTGCCGCACCCCACATTTCAACCTATACTCGTCAGAGTCTTCCCCTGCCCATCTCACGCAATTGACCTGGCTGCTGTACCAGTACTTTAACAATTCTACGCACTCACTCGGTATACCAGTTTTTGCTAGCTTGTCCCACAGTACGTCGTACACAACCAGATCAAATGCTTTCGACAGGTCCATAAAACACGCATATATAGGCGTGTTCCTATCTTTGTAGTACCGGATAACCCTCTTAACGCACAATATTGCAGTCTCTGTGGACAAACCTGGTCTAAAACCGAATTGTGCGTCGTGTAACTTTATGTACTTGCAAAGTTGTTCATTAAGAAGGCTATCAAGAACTTTAGCAAGCACAGTTGCCAGCGAGATGGGCCGGTAATTCCCCACGTCCGACAAATCTCCCGTTCTGTTTTTCACTAACGGTATTACCACTGTCCTGGTGAGCTTTTTAGGGAGATATGCATGTCTAATGCACAATGTGTAAAACATCGCCAATACCCGCGGCAAGTGTACTCCCGCATACTTGAGATGCTCTATGCTGAGCCCGTCATGCCCCGGTGATTTTCCCCTCTGCATGTTTTTGATTATGGTGTGAACTTGCTTAGCTGTGAAACTAAGCGTACTCTCAGCCATAACGGCCTCAGCATATCGTACCTCATTTGTAGGTTTATGCAGGATTGGTTCTACAGAAAACACACGCCTAAAACTATCCGCGATGTCTTTCTTGTCAGTAGCTCCCCCTACACTCACAGGGACACTAGGTCTTACGCTATGCTGGTTTGTGTCTTTCCAGAAGGCCCTAAAGTCATTAGCAGCCCTTTTGGAGGCAAGAATGTCAGCTTTAATTTGCTCCTGCCTATCTTGGCACCATTTTAACTTTGCCTTGAAGGCCCTTCTGGATACACACATATCCTCATACACTTGACCGTGCCTAGGTTTATTAGACGACACCCAAATCAGAAATTTTTCTCTTGCGAGACTATGTGCTTCGGTGACGTACTTGTTCCAACCAGCCAGGACATTCCTCCTGGGCTGCCCACTCCTGCTAGACCTTCTCGCCGCATCCGTCAAAGTGGTAATAATGTCATCATACATTTTATCTAAAATTACGTAATGATTGCGCTCCATACATACTTTATCAGCACACGACGTTAGCTCGACAGGAAAGTCCAGCATTTGTAGCCTACCATTGCACAGGGAATGATACGTTTCTATTTGAGAGGGTTGCCTATTACCCCACATTACCCCCTCGTTACGTACCCTACCACTACCACTACTGCACCTAATATGCAACTTAGTTAATTTACATTCAATTATGAGCGGCAAGTGGTCGGACCAATATGTGTCATATTTTACCTTGACGCTGCACACCGTTTGCCGCGCCGCCTCAGTGACAACACAGTGATCTAACCACCTATTGCATCCGTGCGCTTCACTTGTAAATGTAAATGTTCCAGAGTCTGAGCCCAGCATTTCTAAATCGACGCACTTCCACAACTGCGTTTCACAAAACTGCAGCAGTTCATAGTGAAAAAGTTCCCCAGGGTGCGAATTAAGGTCTCCCAAGACGTACAATGCTTCAATGTCCTCGTATTCCGCACTAATCGCACTAATTTCTCCAAGACATTCAGTAAACAAAGGCACGTTTTCTGGCGCATTTACCGGCATGTATACGCTAAACACCAAGAATGAGGATTCATGCACTTTCACCTTTATTGCCGCTAACCGCACATTTTTACACTCCACTACAGTGACTTCCGAAAACGCAGACTTTCTCCAAAGCAACCCCACGCCGCCGTGGGGTCGCCCCATGAGTATACCGGCCCCCGTGTCGACTGCAGATGATCCCGTATACGCGAAATCTTCATGTACTGTACCGAGGAGCGGCAAGTCGTGCGGCAACAGCCAGGTCTCCTGCAAGGCAACAATGTCACCTTCCGAGCACAGTTCCCTTACTCCTTCTATAGATCGCTTCAAACATTTACAGTTAAAACTAATTAAACGCGTAGTTTCTGTATTCATTTTGTTCGTCCTTTATACTATTTAGATTTAATAATTCCATTCTCACTACTTAACACCTCCTCTCGACGATCCTTTAAGGACACGAAACGCCTGAAATAAACCCCCTCCGGCCACAATGCATCATCCATAAACATACTCAATTTATCCGCCGAGACAAACAGTTTATATGACTGATAAGCCCTTGGTTTTCTCATTTTTATTTTAATCAAGGACACATTTTCCCCTGTTTTCTGCAACAAATAATCCTGTATGTCTTTCTCCGACACATCTTTATGCACATTATAGATAAATAATGGCACATTGACCTCTGCGGCCTTAAACCTCATGTTTGAGCTTGATTCAGCTTTGCCTTTGTTCCCGATATACTTATACTTTTGTTTTTTATAATGTACTTTCTTCCATCCCTCATTCACATCCGGTTGCTTCCAAACATCCCCATTTTGAACCATATTCGCAAAAGATAACTTCTTCTCAGCTGTGCCGTTATCTAATATGTTTACCTCCTGCCTTGGATCGACAACAATGTCAGCCCGCTGGATCAAAGCACTTTCAACCTTATTACCACTAGTTACGGTATGCTGCACGCGCTCAATGCAACCTTGTTGTTGTGTCATAGAATCAGCTGTAGCGCTCGGTACTGCACCCAGTATTGTATTATGCCTAGTTGATTCGTGCGAGGGAGATACTTGTTCCGCACACGCGCGCGAATGGGTCGGCGAATCTCTCTGCGGCCAGATTATTTGCGCGGGCGCCTCGGCTTGAGACTGCAAGGTCGACGACTCACAGCGGTCATCGACCTGCAGGTCACTTACCGACCCGCCGCCGCACGGTGATAAGAAGCCCATCGGTCCGCTATTTAAAACGCACGCACCTCTTCTTTTATTAACATTGGCATTGGCTAAAGTTGGTTTGAAATAAATTAAGTACTTTAGTCTGCCCAACTTAACATGTCAGTATAAAATGTGTCATTGAAATGGGTAGTCAAATATTTTTTATGGGATATATTATATTTTTGCATTGAAATTTTACAAATTGGACTGTCAGTATACAAATGTTTCAACATTATATTTAAAATATTGAGGTGCTTACATCTAGCAAGCTAAACATCTTCTGACACCCACCAATGTATAGGCTAAAGAGATTGCTACGGAATACAACTCTCATTGTAAAATATGGGCCCGCGTTTCCCCTGCTTCCCCGATTGGATTGACGTAGACGTGGGCCCTTTCTGCCCATTCTTCTCGGGATTTACATGGACTTTTGAAGTTTTAATACGCTGTGACAGAATAGGGAAAGGTTCGATAGAGGGATCGAGCTATCTGAATAGTTCTATTTAAGTCAAAATGGTTTTAAATGTGTTATTCGACTTAAAGCCAATAAACGTCTTAAGAATTGGATATGACATGTATTTTACGGTACGATCTTTAAACCTTCAAGAAAAGAGCGTATTTCCATCTTAAAGGTCGGCAACGCACTTGTAATACCAAGAGTGTTGCGGGTGTCCATGGGCGACGGTGATCGTTTACCGTAAGGCGATATGTCTGCTCGTTTGCCTCCTAATCTCTATTATAAAGAAATAATTTAAAATAATGATACAATCTAACACAAACCGACCTAGTCCTGTGGCAAAACCTAGGTATGTAATGTGAATTAAATTAAGCGATGATAATGATACGGTCATTCTCAAAATTTAAAGCCTAATTCGAATTACCGTGTGACTTTTTTGACATCGATAAAAGTGACATGTTTATAGGAATAATAGAACTGAAATTCCATTGGAAAAAAACAGCTACGGTAATTAGATCTAGATTTAGACATTTGAGAATGATCAAGTAGATAATATTTAGTTACGCATATAACAATGTAATGGTCACATTTAAGTTGTTATTAAATAAATAAAATACAACAAAAACTAAGGAAATAATCTACGGAGATCGTTAAGAGCATAGCTTTCAGTTCGCACGCTACGCACTTTTCACCAATACGGAATACGTATTTCTTAAATATTTTTCCTCTAAGGGTGCTTCTGTGTGGAATTTGGGCAAGCCAATATATTTATATGCTATGTTATGATTTATCTGCGCGAATAAACATTTGCCCAATAATTCTCGTGTGCCCTACGTGCTATCCCGATGACAAACACTCTGTATATGTATAAGTGTAAGTACATGTTTACAGTCGCATATAATAACATGTATCCATTTTGAAACGTAGGTCCGAGGCATAAGGATCACAATAGTTAATTATTTCACTGTAAAATACTCAAGCTATGGCGACTCTATTGGTTCTAATTGAATACCTCGGTGACGAAAGTAGACGAATTGACATTGTACATAAGTCCATACCCCGTTATCAGTGTTGCAGAATCATTGAAAACGCTAGGGTTGGCACTTTACATGTTAATTTTAGTATACCTACGTAAATAATATGACATGGTATTTGAAGTTGTTAACAAAATAAAACCTCTTTTCGCCCCGTAGTAAAAAAAAGTTATATTTCTATTTTAGTCTATAATATGTGATAGCGTCATTTATTTGTCAAAATTGATTTATGACATAATGTAATTCGTTCTTATATTTTAACTATATATTAAATATAGTTAAAATCATGAATTTCCTCATTGATCACGCAGAATTTTCCCGGTTTAAGCTGGAGCTGATGGCGAAATTAGAAGTAACCCGAATGCGACGCGGAATTGGTTCGTGAATTTTGTAACTTGTACAAATAACAGTGTATAAATAAGTTTAAAAAATGTACCTACATACTTACAGTATTAATTTTTCGAATAAGTACTTAGTTAAGCATTTTAATAACAGTTTCTTTTAAATAAAATGTTCGGGTTTTTCTGTTACAGATAAAAATAAGATACATTTAGATAAAGTAAGATGTCTTCGATTCTTTTTAAAACATGTTGACATATAGAATTATGACGATTGTTGGGATGAAGTCGTTAAAGTGTTTAGAAAATATACAATCGAATGTGAAAATGAATGGACAAATAGGGAAATCAGCTGCCCATGCAAGAGCCAAACATCACAATTAAGAAAAATGCTAATGAAAATATCACCTTAAAAAATGTAACCTTTTGTGACAACCCTATGACTCAGTTTCAATGAATCTGCAACATTGATAACGGGGTATGTACATAACGATATAAGTGCGAATAAAATTAAGTGCAAAACGAGTGGCGACTAATTAAAAGAGATCGAAGCGTTTCGAAGACCGAAGAGTTACGAAATTCCATTTCGCTCGTGTATAGTACAAGTAGTACAACGTCATTCAGTATAGCTGGTCCTCCGAAGTTTCGACCTGACAAGAAATGAACCGCTTCTCGCACTAGTGCATAAAAAAGCACCATATTTTTCCCAACCTCGCAACACAAAAACAATGAAATATATATTTTTTATTTTTGTCAATCTACAAACGTGCAAAAATTCCAGTACCTATCAACTCAGTAAACCCATTTCATATTATTTAAAAATGACATTACAAGTTGTAAGTGAGCCTGCACTTTGCTATTAGCGCCCACTCTGTCCACTACCGGTGCACTTACCGCCCACTCGGGGACCATATTAATGACGTCAATAGTACGAGGCTCGGGCGCCGTAACATAACTCTTCGCTAAAGAATTTCCTTTGCACTAAGCACTTTCCCGGACTACGTCTATCTACACCATTCGTCAGTTGAAAACACAAAAAAATAAACAAACCTAAATATTGCATTATTCTATAATTACGCACTTTTAGAACACAATATTGGATCCAATACCAACTTAAAACCTTAAACTTTGAGTAGTTAAAATTATTGATATTTATTAGTATTTACGTAAAAATATATGTGCGAACGTGTTTAACGATACATGTCAAAAACGTCAAATGCTATGGAAAGTCAGCCATAAATATTTGTTTACATTTTTTTTGGATTCTGCTGACGAATGGTATATACATAATTATCATGATTCAACACGAAAGAAAAGTTCAAATTCAGTTTTGACACTTTGGTGAGTTGACGTGTCGCCGAAAAGGTTACTATCCGATCTACATGCTTCTGAACTAGGGATGTGACGTTGTCGGTAATTTTCCCAAAGTAGTATGCAGAATATTTCGAAATTCCCCAAAATTACCTGATACTGAACGGTACGTCTCTATTCTGAGTATTATTTTTAAACCCTTATCTGAAACTACATTGCAATTAGCACCCTGTCCACTGTCTACTGGTGCACTTAGTCACTTGAGCGACCATATTAATGACGTCAATAATACGAGCCCCGCGCCATAACTCCTTACTAAACAATTTCCTGCGCGCATCCTGTTTCCTTAGTACACACGCTTTCCTGCACTATTGGTGATATATTAACATGTATGTTTCAATAGAAATATAAGTTATAATTGCTATTAGCGACATCGACAGTTAAATCTACATTTATAATCTTATTATTCATCACTTACAGTACATTTCAATTTTATTTGGCGCAATGTGTCGTTGCGAGTAAGATGTGCTATAAGGTTACATTAGAATGAGATTAAATGAATATACATACTTATATAAATAAACTTATTATTTTTAAATTTTATTCATTATTTAAATTCTGTTTTGCGATTTTACTTGCATATATCGTTTTGCGTTGTCGGCCTTTCCGACGAGAGGAAACTATTACAAGTTATGAAGATCGTATCTATCCGGAAATACCACGGGCGATAAGAGCGGTTATTTTGGGTAAGTCCCTTACCTGAGCTGCTTTCCCCAACTCGAGCACTATATGTATAACATGTAGTAGAATCAACAATTCACAATCTTCATTTATGTTCGTGTAACTAAATATATTTCCTGGCATGTTAGATTGAATTTTGAAAATAAGACAACTAAACTGTTCGAAACACGAAAAAACTTTCAATTACATCCTATCGAACACGAAAAATCCAATCACGAATCGAAAAATTGACCCTCGATTACCCAACTTTAGCGAAGAAACTTGCAAACAAAACTAGTTAAAGAAAATCTATTAGGGTATCGTTGTTTAGGTTCAAGCCTAAAGTGTAGACGCGGTGGCGTGCATACGAATTGCAGAGGGTGTGTGCAATGGGCGGGTAAAGAAAAGCGATTAAGACTAAGTATTGCAGTTGAATTCAATAACGTAGACTAGGAATAGATAAATCTCTCTCTATAAGCCGATGACACGTGTTTGTAGACCGAAGTTCGATGACTACAAGTAAGGACGTTTCATCGATGAAGTCGATCAAAGAAACAGGCAATTGTAAAATTTTCCAGCGACCCCAAAGTTAAATAGCAAATAACTCCCTGACGAAAAGAGTACATCAATTTGCCACGATTACATCGTAAATAAAACCATAACTTTAATTGAATGACTTATCTTTAAGAGTGCACATTAAGAACCGTCTGGCACTATTTCTTGTCGATTCCATTAGGCGATGTTATCAACACAGACCCCGCTCCCAAAAAGGCTTATGTTACACTAATCCTATATGTTTTCAGTCGTTTGTGTTTCGGGGCAACATATTGTTAGAGCCAACGTAAGCTTGTTAGGAAACAATGTGGTTCTTTATTTAGTTCTTGTTATGTTCGGGTTTTCAATTGTAAAGGAAAAGGTTGTATATTAATGAACGGGGAATGCAATTTAAGTAGAGGTAAGGTTGTGAAGATAACAAGGCTTTAGGATAAAGAAGCATTATACTCGTAGAAGAAGTATTGTGCAAGTTTATTAACCAATTGCCTGCAATGTAGCTACTTTGTTGACTAGCTTACTTTATTGGACTTACTGCCAAAATATAAAGGAGAAACATATCTATTTGAACATTAAAAAATACTTTCATTTATAACTACATTTTATTGTCTACATTTTTTTGCCGACTTTCGTAGTCTTTTTATTCTCCAAGTACAGTCAACCAATTGAAGCCCTAAGTCACTCGGCAACTATGTCAAAGTGACGCCACACATCCAATTGTAAGAACCGTCTTACTACTTTTAAATTATGAAAAGGTTCTAGAGTGCTCTAGGGTTCCAATTGGTTCAGTGTATCTAGATGTATTATAGTATGTAGGAATACATATCATACGACGGAAAAGTTTGCGTAACTCGTAAACAGTTCTATTCAAAAGCATTTCACCATACGTTACTATTATTATGCTGTCCAGCAAGCCTCAGTAAATACTTGACAGCTTACATTGTAATTCCCGTAATCACATTAGCAGGACAAACATTACTAACTAGCCAGGTCCGGTCAGATTAACATATGATAAACAAATAAACAGAGCGCCGCAGAGACCACTTGGCCGCGATTCGGGCTTGGCCGTGCCAAGTCCAGTAATGAACCGCTAAATCATATTATACGACAAACAGAGGATATCTAACTAGCCGCGGTTAGTTAGACAGTTTATGCGGCAGTGGCAACTCGGCTTTTGGTTGTAGATGTGAATTGTATGAATTGCAGGTTCCTACCGTCGACTTTCGTACTTATCTTCGACTATATCACTCCCTATGTCCCTTTGTACGCTTAAAACTTTTTTGAGATTTTTTTTTAATAGGTAGAGAAATTCAAGAGGAAGGTTTATATGTAGGTAAAGTACCCGTGCGAAGCCGGGGCGGGTCGCTAGTTATATTATAGAACATACTCGTATCTTTTCCCGCCTTAGTATGAGGGAAGACTGTACCGCTAGCGTAGGCAGCGTAGCACAACACATACACATTATACCATTACTATAGCAAGTGAGTAGTAGTAGTTTTCTGTGCGCCATATCCCGAATAAGGCAGAAACTATTTGTTTTAACTATTATGCAAAAAGTATTCTATTCTAACATGTTTCAAGTTTATTTTTCGAATTCGTAAGTTTAAACACGTTTTATTTTAAGACTTAAATAAATTATTGTTCGTCATCTTGATATTAAATACTTTATCGTTTAATATTCACAGTGCATAGCTAAACTGATAAAAATAGATGTAATAACTATGAGACGCAGCGATGGAATTTTAACCTTTGCCCGGAGGCAAAGGTCACCTTACATTTATTGTATAAGATGTTAAATGTCAGCGTTCGCATCTGAGATAGGCTCGGGAACCTTTTGATTTGTCCAAGTGTGACCCTGACCTTGCTACTACATATACCTCCTCCTTAGTCGTTCACTCTTGACAGTCGTAATTTTATGTTGGTGGGGCGACTGTACTGTAGTGTAGCCTTTGCAATACGCCTTGTTATTGTATCGTCGGCTGACAACCAAAACTCACTATAAAAACTGTCACTACTCTTAGCAACCTCTAATGTCAGTATTGAATCTGAAATTAGATATGAGCTCTATTTCAAGTAGGTATTTTTTTACTTAGTGAGTTTTGGTTGTCAACCGACGATATACCTACATTACCTACGTAAATAAATAAAATCAAGCCTTTGAACTAAATTAAAAAGTGGGTTGAAAAATTAGACATACCATGCTCATCTTTATTTTTTGTGAACGTGGAAGATTCTGAGATGAGTGGTCACACTAAGTATGAATTCTGTGTCAGACGAACTGATATGCATTTTCCAATTAATGTGGGGACACTACCAGGCGTACTTTTTTGGTTGCTAGGGCAACGCTCGCGAGGTTTCGAAAATTTGTGTTCCTGAAACCCACTACAACGGGCGACCAGTGGAATACTCCAGGGGGGTTAAACGAGACATTTGCATGCGAAACTGACCTGGCCTTGGCTCATGTAGTTCAAAAAATTGCTGTTGTCAACCTACAATAATTTTGTAAGTAATGTCAACTTTAGTTGGACGTAATTATGCAAAAGGGAAACAATCCACACGAATCTTTCATTTTAAAGATTGACTTTGTTTCTTGTGATTTAAAGTGTAAATTAGAATGAAAAATTCACGTGAGTTAGTTCACTTTTGCATAATTACGTCCTGTTGGTATTTTATTGAAAATCAACGACTTCCAATTTGAAACCAGAACAGACAAGTTCCGTTCATTGCAATAATTGTTCGGGAAGTAGTTTCAAGCGCTCTCTCACAAGTCCGCTCAAGCCTTTATATAAATCTCAATTGTAAATGAAAAAGTGCGACTTTCCGCCCGGTTAGAACATCGCATATTATTTCCGCGATCCGCTTCAAGGTGTTACAATCGCTTACCAAGTTATGGAAAATCAAACTGTCCATTTAAACAAGTCATGAATTCCTAAGAAATAAGGAAAAAGATAATAATACCTACCTACCATTTAGGTATATTCATATTCATATTCATTTATTTTCGTATTAATCATACATTGTCACGTTTTAAATACAATAATTATCAATGTCAAATGGGAATACAAAATAAAATCACAATTTACAATCAACATTTAGGGGTAAATAATTAATATAAAAATAATAACATTCATAAAATAAAAAATAATAAAAAATTTAAACAATACCATCAATATTTAATTTGCCAAATTTTCTGTCAAATATTCAGACACCGAATAGTAGGCCTTCTGTAACAAATATGATTTGAACTTTAAGGTAAAGCCAAGTCGTGTTTTAGTACCTTTGATTGCATTGGGAATTTTATTATATATCTGAGGCCCCAAAACGTAAAGACAGCTTTCCATTTTTTTTAATCTGTGCCTTGGTACTTCTAGATCGTATTTTCTGCTGTTCTGAAACCGATCACTATTCCAATTTCTTTTTGAGAATGTATCTAGGTTGTACCTGACATACTTGCCTACCTCAAGAATAAATAAGGACGGCAGCGTTAAGATCCCGAGGTCTCTAAATAGTTGGCGGGCTGGCGTGTCAGGAGCAACCCGTGCCATTTTTCGTATGATTTTCTTTTGGATAAGAAATGGACGGTCCCTGTCAGCTGCCAAGCCCCAAATATCTACACCATATGTGAGAATAGAATGGCAATATGCATGATAGGCAATCAATAAATTTTCCTTTGACAGAATGGGCATGAGACGGGCGATTAAGTAATAAGCAGAGTTCATTTTCGTACATATCTTATCAATATGGTTCTGCCATTTCAGTCCAGTATCAAAAGTAAATCCTAGAAATTGAAAATTGCTAACAACAGGGACCAAAATATTCTCAATAAGGACTGTGTCGGCTGGTTCCACTCTTTGTTTTAAGTTAAATTTAAGTAAGCACGTTTTATTAAGATTTAAAAGCATTCCATTTGCTGAGAACCACTTTGAAAGGCTAGAAATAACGGATCGAACATTCGTTAGCAATTGATCCTCACTGTCACCGTTTACAATTGCGCAAATATCGTCCGCGTACATCACAAAATCTACATTCGCAGAATTAAAGGGCAAGTCATTCATTAATATTAAAAATATGGTATTCCCTACGTTAGATCCTTGGGGAACGGACCTGTCACCTATCAGATCGAGACTCGACTTCGAATTATTCACGTCAGTTGACTGTGATCTGTCACATAGGAAGGAGTTAATCAATTTGTGAACAACACCACGAATGCCGTAGTGTTCCAGTTTGCTGGAGATGAGATCGTGGTCAACCAAATCAAAAGCGCGCGATAAATCAAACGATACAGCAGCTACGCGTTTTTTTATTTCAAGATGGTTCATTACAGTACGCACCAATAGGCGGGCAGCGCCTGTTGTGGATTTACCTACTTGGTAGGCATGCTGTTGCTCACAAAGTGACTTATTGGTTGCCAAAAAATTGAGAAGTCGATCACACAATCCCATCTCAAAGATTTTTGAAACACTTGGCACTATGGATATGGGTCTATAGCACTTAAGTTCTTTTTTAGAGCCTTTACCTTTATATACTGGCGTTACTTTAATTTTCTTAAGTGAATCTGGATATTGGCCTTTACATACAGAGTTATTAAAGCAATGGCATAACGCATTCAGAAAGTTATAGGGTAGCTGCCGCAAGAGATACGTTGGTAGACCATAAATATCCTTAGTGCCCTTGGGTTTAATTTTTTTTATTATAGTTATTAATTCAGTCAAGGTAAAAGGTTTAAAAAACATTGTTTTATTCACATACGGGACGTTTCTTCTTAAGTAATACATAGCCGCCACTATGTTCGGCCTCAATGCGGTGTCACGCACAATAGAAATGTAGTAGGTATTAAGTGAGCGCGCGAGCTGAGTATCCGAGCCCGCCGGGCCGCACACCGCATGCCGCAGCGCAGCCAGTGAGTCCGCACCCCGAGGACCCTTGTTAGTTTGTGTTTGTATCATGCGCCACAAGGACCTAGAGGCGCTACTTGCACTAGTTATTGACTGGTTTAGGTATGCTTTTTTTACTCTTCTAAGTAAGCCATCGTGTTTACACTTATATGATAAGTAAAACGTGCGTAAATGACTATTTTCAGGGTAAAATTTTAAAAACAGCGATATAAGTTGGAGGAAGTCCTTACTTTGATTTGTTTCATTATTACACCAAGATGTTTCACGATATATAACAGGAACATTCCTTAGTGGAAAATTGCTGTGGAACAGACTTATGAATGAATTTATAATTTCGTCAAAGTCAGTATTCCTGCTCGTAACCACATTCGTCCAATCTGTTTGAGCAATGAGGTCCAGGAAAGTGGTTAATTTGGGTTGTGATAACAGTCTTTTCTTACAATGGCGTGTGACGGTGTTATTTCTGGAAACCGAGATTTCCAAGCAAACACCAAAGTGGTCACTCACTGCACGATCTATAGGATAAGCTTTGATTTGACTTACGCTTAAGTCGGTGTACCCGTGGGCCAAACACGTCTTTGACGAGCCTTGCACCCTGGTTGGGAAGTTAACAAAAGATTTTAAATTAAATAGTTCCAGAAGGCCTAATAGTTCTCGTCTTTGTCCTGTTCTTTGAAGCAGATCAACATTTACGTCACCCATGACAAGGACATGGGCATCTTCATTAATTATACAGCTTAGAATTAGCTCTAATTGCATCATAAATACAGTAAAGTCACCTTCAGTATTAGAACGATAGATACACAATACAATTAGGTTAATTTCAATTATTTGAACAGCCGCTACTTCAATGTGCATTTCCTTGGAAAACATACATAAATCGTCCCTTTGTAAAATGGTCAAACTATTATGAGCGTAAATACATACTCCACCATGTTGACGCATTTTGCGGCAATAATAAGAAATTAGAGTATAATTAGCAATATTTAAAACTTCAATTTCATTACATACTAACCAATGTTCCGTCATTAGGAATAGATCACACTTATAGTCAGACTGAAGCAAACACTCGATATTGTTAGTTTTATTACGCAGACATTGGACGTTTTGATGAATAATACGCAGCTGTTTACATACTCGAACATCTCGATCATTGTGTGAAGTAGTCGCCTGCGCCGTAACCGCCCCGTCAGCATTTAAACCGGTCGTTGTTGCTATCAGCTGTGATTCGTCCGTGCACCTTATCGCGTTAGCGCGGTCCGATGACGCATACTGGGTCAGAGGTGGGAATGGAAGCAGTGGAGAGTGCTGTCGCACCGCCACTGCCGTTTGGTTCACCCCGCTGCTTGCGGGGTCGTACAAGAAACCACTCAGACACTCGGACTCGAGGGGGCCAAACCGTGGGCGACTTGAAATGATCAAACAAGGATTCTGGAATGCCAATTATGAACGATGCGTGCCTTGTCGTATTAATAGTGCGTTTTTCAACGTAATAATCATCATTATTGACTATTTTGAACAAAATTTTTTTTACATTCTCGACAGTCGTCTCGGGATGAAACGACCACGCCTGAATGTATTTAATTTGCTCAACTGTCCTCAACTCTTCATTCTCATTACCCGTCCCAACGATCACCTGTCGCTTTTGTTTACGCTTCTGCTTTTTCCCTAATACAGTCTGCCAATTTGCATCTCCGGATTGTTGGGGATTGTGGTCGTCATTAATCGGTGTGTCTGGTATAGAATGATCTTGAGGTGGTGTGTTAAGAATTGCTGGGGTAGCGTTCTGAGGTTTAATTAACTCGCTAACTGGCGAACTCGTCACAGATCGGGCCGATTCGGGTGTCATGCATTGCAACTCATCCGTGCATCGCTTACGTGCAGCGCTCGATTTGCTTTGTATGGCGGCCGCTGCAATTAGACGGGCTTGACGCACGGGTCGCTGCAGCGCTGCCGGGGCCGATACAGTAGCCGCTGCCAATTCGCGGGTAGTTTTTGAGGTTTCTGCTGGTTCTTCTGAATTTGGTAGAATAATAGGCTTAGATTGTGCTTGAATAATGTGGTTTTGCTCTGTTATTTTTGCTTCCAATGCACCGACTTTATTCACTAGGGTAGCAACTGTCTTTTGCAACTCCCGTATAACACTTTCTAACAATTTTAACGACATTTCGTCAACAATCGCGAATAAAATAAGGCACGGCACGTTAGCGTGTATGAACCGTCCGAGTTACATCAGCGTCTATCGCGGGGCAGACTTCCACACATAATTTTCATAATCATATTACCTATAAACTCAGCTTCGTACCTAAGCAGTATCACCACCAACTACGTTATGGAGGAATATGGAGGATTCATATATTTATTTGTGCTAATAAATATTCTACTAGTCTGTTTGGAATACGAAGGCGTTTGGCAGCAAGACATGCCTATATATCTCACGTGCCTTCACTTTCCAAACAAACTCTAGAAGACCATAAATGCACAAAATGAGTAAACGCTCGATTGTGGCGGGCATCGGTGCGTCCTTGTTAAACAAATGCAGACGTATGCTATTGTCGTCGCAAAGGCATCATGCCGACCGGGCCATAAATCACCGGGTCGGCCACGCCCCCTTTGCTACCTGCTTGTAGGGATGCGTGCCGCAACCTTCGCACATTATCGATGGCGTTATCAGTAATCATATTTGGTTTGGTGGATTAGTTTAAACTCATTCTTAAAAATATTAGTACATACGTAATGATTTTCGTAATAAAGTTATATTTAAGTGTAGGTAATATGAATATAAAAGAAAATGTCGTAATAAAGGTTTATTTTTATATTTAGGTACATACTTAAGGTAAATAAATATACTTAAGTTTAATAATTATATAATATAATTTATTTTATTGAGTATTGTAACAAAAAACTAAATTATACTTAATAAAACAATATAAAATACAACACATATTAAAATAAGTAACAATGAGTCACAAAAAAGAAGCTATACTATATATAAACTAACTTAGAATAAAATGAAAAAAAAATTATTTACAAAAAAATCCAAATAAAAATTTCTACACTAAATTACGAAGCGGTTTCTTCGTCAGAACTGTCGGTGTCTGTATCACTATCGTCTTGTAAATTTCGAAATTATCGAAAATAACACTAAAAGCGGTATATTTATGTGTATACTAAATATATTGCAACAATAACAAACATTACAATTAGAAAATACCAAGTAGATAGTAATAACCGCTATTATGATTAACCGTTTAGGTAATTGTATAATAACCTATTCTAATTCTAAAATAACTCAAACATCAAACCTAACGACTTAAATATACTACATACTACTTAATAAATAAATATTTATAAATATAGGAATTAATTCTACTTATAACTACCATGCATATGCATAGTACTGTTTCATAGAACAAGCGCGGTTCATCGATAAGAAATATCGACTTTAGCCACCTCTCTGACAGCTCGTTTTTATTGCCCGACCGGCATGATGCCTTTGCGACGACAATAGTGACGAGTGCCTCCGTCCAAATCCCTTACCACTTATTCAAAAACGCCTCCTAACTTAGCAAGCTGCTAAGTATTGTTTGTCGCTTTCACTCTTGCGGATATATTGATAAGACTGAAAGGGACAAACAATACTAAGCGGCTTGCTACGTTAGCAGACGTTTATGAATAGGGGGCGCGCCACTCGACGCTCGCTACTAAGGCCTTAAGGCCTGGGCAAGACATTGGTCTAAGGCCGCGAACGATTTCATAAGTTGGAGCGAGATACCGATAAGGGAACTCCCTCTCGCACGTATGGTTTGCCGCTAAGCCGGTCGCCTTTGACCAATGTCGTGGCCAGACCTTAACACTTATTCTCGCCAAGCAATAGCAACACAGGGCCAGGTAAACTTCGCTAATAGTAGTTGGCAACTCTTTCCCTGGCTATGACAATAACTTTAATTAACTAGAGCGGTAACCGAACTTCGTACTGCGGTGGCGAAATTGCATGTTTTACCTTTGAAAAGTTGAAATAGTAGTTTCATTGTATGTAATTTCGCGTTTAATGGCACGGCTGGATACTGCGGTGAATTTGTTTTGGAAGCATTAAACTAATTAATGAGCATTAACGAGTATTTGTAGTTAACGGGTTAACTGTTAACGACATACTTATAATATTTAATTTATTTTTATAATATAGAGGTACAACAATGATCCAATTTTTGTTAGATTGCAACTTAACTTACAATATTTAATTACTGCAATGTAGATGAAAGTTAGTGACTTTTCTATCAGAAATATAAAAAAAAGCTTCATCTGCAATCGGTATGGCGCTAAAACGGTTACTCATAATCTAATATCTAAATATCTTGGCACATCTAACACAAATCAACCTAGTCCCACGGTAAGCTCAGTTAAGGCTTGTGATGTGGGTACCAGGCGACGATAAATACAATACATAAATACATATAGATACTTAAATACATACACAGCCATGACCAAGGAACCAATATTTGTGATAAATAAATACACAAATAATACCCTTCGCCGGGATTCGAGCCCGGAACATCCAGCTTCGTAGGCAGAGTCACTATCAACTAGGCTACGGAGGCTGACTAAATATAATATAGGTATGCAGATATCCTGCTGGAATGCATAATGTCATAATGTGCAAGACAAATAATGTGGTTAAATCCATTGTTGTGCAGAATTGCAAATGAGCTATAACGAGATCGAGCGATTGTGTATTTACGCAAATAAATATACTAATAAACATATTTTGTTTTGTTTAACAGTACAAACAATACAAAAAAAACTATAGAAAAATATTATGTCACGTATATTACAAAACAACTACGGAAAATATTACATCACGTGTATTACATCCCCACGTTTCGAACACTTTACAAGTTTAGAGTATTCGTGGTCCACAGATGAACGGAGGCGGGATTTTTATATAATACATACATCCGCGACATAATCCGTTTCCATAGTTTTATTTCATGAATAACTGTCGCGAGTGTCGCGGGTATCAAAGGCAAAATTATTTATGGTTTACGGTTTATTTACAATATATAATTCCTTTAAATTCCTTCATAACAATTTGAAACCTGCTCAGTGAGAGCTTTTATGGAACAACATTGTTTTTACTTCACCGAGTTATACACAAAAAAAAATACTTTAAAGACAGAAAAAAGAATAAGTTAGATACCAAGTGTTACCAACTATTAATTTCTATAACTCCCAAGAAGTTTCACTTTTCTGTATGACACTCGCTACGTACGCCAGAAATAACGCGTGTAGATAGCAGGTGTGATATAATAATTGTTTTCCTGTTTAAAGCCGAAGATTACTTTTCTAAGCATTGCAAATATTCCAATACTAATCTCAATAAAATTCGGGTTTCCGGGACAAAGGTAGACAATATCCGGTAGGGGACACGTTCTATGGACTCCTTAATGTTATCTCGAAAATTCTGTTTTTAATTTAAAGCTTGTATCTAAGAATAGACTCATTGTTATCAGTATTTCAATTGAATGGAAATATAAAATAAAGCACAAATATAACGAATAGGATTTTACTTTTGTATCACGAACATCACTCATATATTAACGACAAACGTATTATCTTAGTCTGCCTGCGACCACAGGTGTAACGTCATGCCCGAAACGCCAAGATAATTAATAGTACATTACATCAGAGGCCGGGAAAATGAGGATTCCCGGCCAAGTTGGTATATATCGGATAGGTAACGAGGCCTAGGCGTGAAAAGTGTTATGAAATTCCATTTCCATCCCAGTGAGTTACTGCGCCCTAAAAGCGATACTTCCGAGTCTATTTTAAGGAACGTAAAGACAATATTTCATTGCATGTTTGAGAAATTGTAAGTTTATGCGATTTAGACCCGTTTGTCGTTAAAATATGAATCATTAATGTAGTTAAACAATTAAACTAAATCGAAGAGTCGAATTCAATGTGGATTTAATTTTGGGCCATAATTGGGAGCTTTCAGACTATAAATAGTTACATAGTTGTACGATATTTCCAATATTATCGAATTCAACTCATAGAATTTTAATGTAATTACTTCGTTTTCAGTAGTGTTATTTAATTAACGCACACAGTTGTCCAAATATCGCGTCGACACCTCTGGTTCCGGCCATTGCAGATGAATTCAATATCCTGAAGGGTATTGAAGCTCTAACAAAATCGACTCGTTTTGTCTCGTCTCGTAATGATATCGTTTGCAATTTGACGAGTATCAAGAAGCATCATCTTCACAAATTCCAGGCATTTGCCAATGCTCAGTGATCCTGTGTTTGCTTGGAAATCTTATCCAAAGCTTTGTCCATTTGACGGCAACCAGGCTTTATTGGGATATGTCCAATTTCCTCCTACGTTCTCCTTCATATTTTGTAAATAAGTTGCAACTCAGGACCCGACCGAAAATGACATGCATGCCTTACCGCTACGCTTCAATTCGCGAATACCGAAAAGAAAGAAAGGGATATAGCATGCCTTCACGTGGCCGTGTGGTGACGGCAGTAAGGATACATTTGTCACCACCCCAACTCCTCCTGCGGGTGTCGTAAGAGTCGAGAAAGGGATTGAAGTGTCACTGACCATTCTTTGATAAAAGATTGATGATGATCAGCAGCGTCGATTATGGGCCCAGCGTGCCGATTATGGGGATTTACCTCCTAATGCTTCTATCGGATTACGTGTTTAATAGGAGACGTCTACGTCCAGCAGTGGAATAACATAGGCTGACGATGTATGCCTTCACGTACTAATCAATAACAAATCGATTGAGATTTTAAAATTTCGAATAGGGATTCGTTCTGTGAGGTGTGTGCTGTTATTGAAATGAAATTATCAATACGAGTAACGACATAATCGCTATCTGGCCGAATCGGTCCACTGTCCTGCAATAATGCGGGATATATTCCATAATTCAATTTAATTATTGTTAGTTTAATTATATACCAATATGAGATCCAGTAATTTAGTATAATGTTTGGCTATTACTTAATTAATATACCAGTAATTATGCATTTGAGTACCTATATCTCGTAGTTATTGATATGTTATGATATTTGAGAAAGGGATTATTGTTATATTTTCATTGCGTTTACTCAAAGAGTTCAGGATAGAGAAACTGGATCACTAACTGTTATACCCAATATTATACCGGTATAACAGGCAGTGGCCGTACAATAAATTAAAAAACTGTTCAATAAATTTAACTAGAGGTAGTACGTAGAGGTACTCTTCAAACTATAATATACAAAATTCGCTCAACAACTTTAAAAATACCTTTTCCCCTCACTAGCTCGTAAAGCGCTCGTTTATCCTTTAATACGAGCGGGTAAAAACGCTTTTTACACACTTGTGAATAAAGTAATTTGACATTTCTCTAATTCCTATAGCCCCCTACTGCCTAGTATAAGTGGATCTGTATGACCGTAGTAAACATGCGCAATCGGAGCTCACATGTTAAATTGGTCGTTTCTCATGTGACTTTGTAAGCCATTGGCAATATTTAAATTCCATAAGTAACTCTATTCTACGATACGTTTCGACATTGAGTTTTCAATAGTTTCTTTAAGTTAATTTACATTTGGATGAGATTTGTAATCATATTTCCTCGCGATAGTGAGGGGAAAAAAGTTGTATTACACTTGGCGGCAAAGTTTGTTCAACTCTCGTGCCTTGAGACCTTCGCAATACTCAAGATTCCAGTTTTTGAACCACTCGCTACGCTCGTGGCTCAATTTTGGAATCTTTCGCTAGCTCAGGTCTCAATATTGGCACGACAGTTAAACAACAACTTTGCCCCCTTGTATAATAAATAACTATTAAAACTTTAAAACAATTAAAACGAAATATTAAGTTCATTCGAATGCACATTGTATTGCGAAATCTGTCTATGATCTGTGATGTTTGTAGGGTGCAAAGTAATGATAATATACATTGAAAATGCAATTTAGTTTTTAGATTTAGTCACTGAACTGATATTATTCAGTTTGATGAGTACAGTCTACTGTTAAATTGATTATTCCTGTGCTGTTGTCGGAAACACCCGGTATAACACGATGTAAATCTATTTGCATAGACATTTGGCCAATCCCTACAAAGTTTTCCAAGTATAGAATAGTTCAGGTCTCGGTGAATAATTAATTGTCGCTAATAGTTGGAAAAATCCTGTATTTGTGCCAATAATGTAATCGTGATAAAATAGTCATTTAATGTGGACAGTGTAGTGCCAATCGGTAAATGTTTAAATTCCAAATCGAATGCCGACCGGAGCGTGGATAGGTATTTCGAGTTCGTTATGTTCGCAGCTCTGCCATTCCAAATTTTAAAATACCATTTTCGTATATGAAATTACTTTTAGTACAATTCGCTTGGATCATTACTGAATGTGATTCCAGTGATATTATACATGTAAATCTAACGCGTACATTGTGAAAAGATATGTACACACGCCCTTATATTAATAGGATTGGTCCAACAGATTTCTTTGGCTATTCAATGCGGCAACGCGGTTGGTGTGATGGGGACTTTTGGGCTAGGTACGATACGGGATGGTTTCTTTAGCTAAATCCTGTCGTGTCAGCAAATAATAATATGACGAAACCTGTTGCGGATTCCATCATTGATGTGTATGAGACGAAGGCTGTTGCTGATTTATTTTGCGTTTGTTGCCCCCTCACGAAGCCTGTGTTGCAGATACGTTTGCGATGTTTTACGGTTAAGAAATTATTTTTGGTTTTAATTAAATTGAGTAGGTATTTGCTTTTATTTGGCACTATACGACTGTGCGAACCTACACATCATTTCGTTCGTTGCTACATTACACATTTGTGCTACGCTGCGAGCTACGCCGTAGCCTGTAGCATCGGTTCGACGCTACGTAGCTGCGTAGGATTGAATTTTAATAAAGTGCACAACTC